>CM031083.1:28532114-28544230 GCA_018257905.1 Gillenia trifoliata
TAGGACAAGTCTCACATGTTTGGGTCACACGCACTGTACTCCAGGGGTATTGTCCGGTAAATACCTTAGCGCAAGCTTGTCTTACGTTTATGTTTGTTTTTGGGGAAAAGGCCCCACTACGCAAGGACTCGGGTGTGACACGCAAATGCGCAAGTGCTTACATGCTTGTACGGGGATTGAGAGGCTGTTCCTCAACACGTACATGGGTGATTGCCTATATACCTTGTGTTGGTTTTCCTATATTTATATTATTGATATATATGATGAAAGGACTATTGGAAATATGTTTTGCTATCTATGGATTTTGTATATTGATATACGTTTACAGCTATACCTATAAAGTACGTTTTGGATACATATTATGATAGTATGATTTACAATTATACGATTTCAAACAATGGGGTTATTATATTGAAAAGAGAAAGGTTTTCGTGAAAAAACTTTATTTTTGTCCACTCACACCTTTGTTTTTGCGCCCCTTCAGACATAGTGATAGTGAGTGCATCCGGCGAAGTCGAGGCATCTGCGTGGCAGCTCTGATCATCTATCCCGACCATGTAGGGATTTATCTTTTCTTTTCAGTTTCTATAATAATATCCATCCCTGTTATGGATAGAGATTCTAGGAACTTATTTTATTATTTGGTTTCCGCTGTTTCAAAATTAGTACGCTCTGAACCATATGCATATTGACATTGAATTCCGCAACTTAATAGTATTTTAATTTTGTTTCCACTAAGTGTTGTCATGCATTTAATGGCTTCGTCACTTACGAGTGTCGGCCAGCACGCCCGCATTCGGTATTCACGTGGGTATCGAGGATGGGGTGTGTCATAACCACTTGTGTAAACGGAGGCAATAGTATGACACAATACCCTTCTAGACATGCACCCCTTGGTTCCACAGATTTTTTCATTTTCGCCATGAACAATTCCCATTTTCTAATAAGTGCTCTAAAGAATTCATCAAGCCTTAAAAGTTCTTTAAAAAATGAACTATTTCACACAAGGATAGAAGATTTCCCTTTAAAAGTATTGTGGTACTACCCCACTTGAATTTCAAGTTGTAGGAATCTTTAAAAGCCAAACTCGTTCTAAGCACGCAACATATATTTCAACATAGGACATGTGTATGAGATCGATTATCTCCACAATGCTCCCACTGAATTATCCACAATTTGGTTGTCCCCACAATGCTCCCACTGAATTATCCACAATTTGGTTGTCCCTTTAAATCTAGATCTTGTGATCTATAGTCAACTAGAATGGGTTGCCATTATGGTCACTCTTAATATTTAAGCTTATATATAATCACATTCCTCTCGATGATAAAGTTTCCTTCTAGTTCTAAGTTAAATAGTTTGATGTGCATATTTTAAAGCGAGAAAAAAAAAATCTCTATTTCTTTTACAACGATTTTTGTTACATACACCCAATTTGGAAAAAAAGAATTGATGTTGTTTCACCAAAAAAGGAAATATCAAGGAAAAAAAGCGGACTTACCTTCCAGCCCTTGGATCTTATTGAACGGTGGTGAATTATTATTTATATGTATCTTAGGGTTTTTTGTTCTTCTCCACCTCTCCACTTTCTTTCGCCGCTTTGTTGGAAGAGATATCAAATTCAAAATATATGAACACTAGTTGTTGATTAATAAAAAAAAGATAAAAATTTCATCCATCATTTCTACCCTGCAGCCAATCAAGCTTTTCAGGTAAGATTGTAATTTGTTAGATATATTCTTCTCTTTGATTTTGTTTATTTAATTTGTTTTCCCTCTTATCAGCTAAAAGTGTAATTCTTTATTACAAAAATATGTGTATTTGTATAAGATCCTGAATTAGATTTCTATTCTGATAACCATTTTTCAATTTTGAGTTTTGTATTTATTTAAAAAAAAAACTGAAAAATGTTTGGTAATTGTTTTTCGATTTATGTTTTCATTTAAAACAAATTGAAAATTGAAATCAGAAAGCTACTTTTGTGTGAGTTTTGAAAATTTGTCTTGATTTTGAAATCAATTCTTTATTTTTTTTGTTAAAAACTGAAAACTGAAATCAAAACAAGTTTTTATTTTATTTTAAATAAAAAATAAACTAAATCTTGAAAACTGAAATTAGTTACGGTTTTATTCTTGTTGGAATGTTTGTTCATCTCAGCTATCCTGCCTAGTAGGAGTTTTTTGCACAAGTTTTTTTTTGGGTCAAAACTTTTTTGCACAAGTTAAATCAAAAGTCTTATTTCACGTAAGGCTGGTGATTTTGACACAACCCATTTTACCTCGCACACACCTTCAAAAACTATTAAACAATGGGTAATGCTAGGGATACCAATTTTTTTTAAACCAACTTTGTAAATCAAATGATGTGGTAGTTGACGATTGATATATATATTTTTAAAGTCATTAAATCATTTAGTGTTACTTTATTACCACATCATTTGACACATCCCGGACCGACTCCGCTGTAGCACGATATTATCCGCTTTGGGCCACGCCCTCACGGTTTTGTTTTTGGAAACTCACGAGCAACTTCCCAGTGGGTCACCCATCGTGGGATTGACCTAGCCCAAAGTCGCTTAACTTCGGAGTTCCGATGGAATCCGAAGCCAGTGAACTCCCAAAAGGCCTCGTGCTAATTGGAGGTGGGCATGTACATATAAGGCACATCACCCCCTCTCCGTTGGTCGATGTGGGATGTCACAATCCACCCCACTTAAGGGGAACCCGGCATCCTCGCCGGCACATTCGTACCGAACTGCAGAGTGGCTCTGATGCCATTCTGTCACATCTCGGACCGGCTCCGCCGTAGCACGATATTGTCCACTTTTGGCCACGCCCTCACGGTTTTGTTTCTGGGAACTCACGAGCAACTTCCCAATGGGTCACCCATCATGGGATTGCTCTAAGCCCAAACTCGCTTAACTTCGGAGTTCCAATGGAATCCAAAGCCAGTGAGCTCCCAAAAGGTCTCGTGCTAATTGGAGGTGGACATGTACATATAAGGCACATCACCACCTCTCCGTTGGTCGATGTGGGATGTCACATCATTTGGTTTGCAAATTTGGTTTAAAAAATTTGGTCTCCCTAGCATTACCCTTAAACAATTAAAAGAGTGTGTGAGAGGTAAAATGGGGTGCGTGAAAATCGCCACCTTCACATAATAATTGTCCAAAACAGAAATTAATTGTATTAACTCAAATTTTACTACAAATTAGTTTGTCAAATGTTATAGATTTATTTTATTTGTTATAGATGAAGTAACTCAAATGATTGATACCAAATCTGACTCTAGATTTGTTTCCTGATTTTGTTTCATGCATATATATTTCTAAGTTGTATCATTACGATTTTGTTCAGCATGAGTAATATTTCAAGGTGCAAAAGTTTTGTCCCCGATGAAAACTTGAGAGCCATCCTTGCCAAACTACCCGCAAAATCACTTGTTCGGTTTGCATGTGTACGCAAGTCATGGAGTCGTTTGATTGGAAGCTCAGGTTTTATTAGCTCACATCTTGAAAGGAATGTTACAAATCATGCCTATACTTTTTTATTGTCCCGCCACAAGTCCAACGGGAAATCCGAAATTCCCCATTTGCATTTCTGTAACGAAACACTGCATTTGTACTTGGGGAATGGACATCCCTTCTCAGAGACAGAAAAACGTCACATGATTTCCGACAAGGGTTTTGAGATATATGGTTCAAGTAATGGTTTAGTTTGTCTGTCGGATAAACAATTGCAGTTGAAGCTGAACAGTCCTGTATGCATATGTAACCCTTCGATTAGGAAACATATGATCCTTCCGGCCACCACCATATCCTGCAAGCCCAATTCGGGATATGTCAGTTGTCTTTCATTCGGGTTCCATCGAGGGCTGAATGACTACAAGGTGGTAAGGATGGTTTCGTTTGTGTGGGAGAATCAAAGCGTTGAAGTGGAGGTATATAGTTTAAAAACGAACTCTTGGAAGACGGCTGGTGCAGTTCCTGCGCCGATAAAGTCCATGCTATGGTGTACCGGATATGCATTTGCTCATGGGCTGGCATACTGGATAATGCTAAAGGACGACGATACAACATTTTATCTTGTGTCGTTTGATATCGGTGGTGAGGTATTCGAACAACTGTTGCTTCCGAAAGCTTTCACCGACAGAATTGATGCTCATGACGGTTTCAGGGAAGCAATTGAGGAGTACAAGGATTCCATTTGCTTGCTGCAGTGCAGAATAAGTCGTGGTTACAACCATATGATTGACATATGGATTCTCCGAGACAAGTCTTTCGAAATGTTGCAGACTGTTGTAGTTCCTGGAAAGAGTCCTTACCCGTTGGGATTCACAGCGGATGATGAACTCCTTTTCGGGTATCGAAAGTATGATGGATTTCGGTTGGCTATGTATAACCTTGAAACCAGCAAGGTCAATAAAACTGGATATTTGTTGCAGGGAGGATATTACCATACTAATCACCATGTGGAAACTTATGTTGAAAGTTTACTCTTGCTCAACATTTAGAAAGGAACATTCACTCTCGTCTACAGTTAGTTGCAATTCAGAAATGTTTTCATTATATCACAGATATGTACTCTAAATGGTATTCTCAGTATCAGATTAATTCCTTTTTTCCTATCTTTTATCCTTAACTTTCTTTCTTTTGCTTGGCGTGCATGCATTTTTCTATGTGTTTTTTTCTTTTATGTATTCTTTTGACAACCTTCTCATGATTCGTTTACATTTATCTATTGTGTTGCATGTTTACGAAAATATATTGGATATATATTATTTTTGCTACAATCAAAACCGACGGTTAATACGACAAATTTCGATGTATCAATCTAAAAAACATAGAAATCTGTTATTGACACTCCTAAAGAGTCATCTTGCTTTCTCTTGTCTAAAAACATAACAGAAAAAATACACATGGAGGAGTGCTAGATGAATTTTGTGCTCCATTTTAATGAAAAATATTTAAAGGTAAAACAATAAAATAATTTTCACATAAAATAAGGGTGATGTTATTGGCATTTCAACAAACTTATTGTGCACTCTTCATGAGTGTAGTTTTTTTTTTAAAATATACAAAGTTTGGATTGCACAATGAGTTTTTTTTTAATTCCAAGAACACCAGCCTAAAAATAAACTAAAAAAATCTAACGTACAATCTTAAAAAAAGGATGCTGTGAAAAAATAGAACATATCATCAAATTTTCTTCTCCAAGATATGATGCAAAAATGAGTCATTAAAATAAACAATCAATAATTTTCTACTATTGTAGATAATATAAACATGTGTTAAATGTGATTGTGTAAATCCTAGGTAGATATGGATTGGGATATTCTGAAATCCTAAAGATTACATTCCTATTACAACTGTACTTGTTTCACTATAAATAAAGGCACTTGGCATGAGGAATATGTACTACAATACATCACAATTCCTCAAGCCCTTCTCTATTTTCTCTCCACTTTTCTCTTTGCCGCACCCTCCAATAAAATAGTCCACAACACATTATCAGCACGCTCTTTCCGCTGTGCTCAAGAGACTTATACCGAAGTTTTGGCCATCTTTAATCATGGGGAGTATTAATTTCAATGGTTCTTACTTTGATTTACCTTTTATTTTATTGAATTAATATACTTGCTATTGATTCAATTCTCTCTCTGTTATTTTATATTGAATGAGATTCAACGCATTGAAGATGCAAATCCGGAGTTGAAGGCAATTCTGCAAACAAATTGTTCAATCATCATCATCAGCAGTCTAGGTTCTTCTAAAATACGGTCTCGATTGTCGATATTTTTTCAGACGTGATTGCATGAACCTTCACCATGATGCATGAATCCAATTTTCTACGTTTAACGAATTATTGATCTTCTGCAAATATTGTGTTCGCATCTACATTTACTATATCTGTCATATATTAAGTTAATTGATGATTGTGTGAACGAAGGAAAAATTAGGGTTTTTTCTGCAAAAAAAACACAAAAATTCGTTTATATGAAAACAACAAAAATTATTTTGTTGAAATTTTTTTTTTTCGGTTTTTTTGAAAAATAAAGAAAAAAAAAAAAAAAAACCCCTAGCTGAAGCTAAGCCGACCTGAAGCCGAGCCAACCTCAGCCTGCAGCCGAGTCGACCCGACCCAACTGGCTCCAGCCGTGCCAGCCCAGGCCACTTGGGCCTTTCTCTCCTCTGGGCCAGCTCCACAGCTTGGCCCTTATAATGGACCAGCCCGCTCCACCTACAGCTCTGATAGGGCTCAGCGCCTTCCAGCTCGTTTCCTTCTCTAGCCCTGAGGGGCTTAGGGCCTTGCAGCCCACTTCCCTTGCTGGCCTACAGTCCAGCTACCTGCTGGTTGGGCCTGTAGCTCCAACCACGACCCACAAAAAAATATTTGGGTCATATTTTCACACCCCGCACGCCCTGTAGACCTACGTTTAAATACCCGTTCACAATATATATGTTAAATTTTATTTTTTGTTCTATATATATTGTGTTTGCTTGCAGGTATACATGAACTTGAAGTTCATAAATTCGAACCCGAAGTTTCGAATAAGTGCCATGAAACCTGAAGTTTCCTTAAAAATTAAATACCCATGAAACCCGTAGTTTTCATGAAAATTTAAACCAAACCATGTCTTAGAACCCGAATGTTCTAACTTTTATGATTATGGAGAATTTATTTCCCATAAGCACCAACCACAATCTTGTTCCCTCCATCCAGTGGATTTTCGAACCATAACAAGTTCGACTTCACTAACATGGAAGTTTCTGGCAGAAACAATTTTATGTGGGCACAAATTGTGAAGCTCCACTTGACTACTGAGAAGCTGAGAAATATTGAAGCCAAAAATGGCGTGGATAGAGCTAAATAAGCCTCCGTCATGATCTTCATCTGAAGACTTATGCCTGAAGCATTGTAAATTGAAGTACCTCAATGACGAGGATTCCATGGCTTTTTGAATCACTCTACGGACCGTTCTAATCATGCAAAGATGATCTTGCCCGAAGTAAGACATACCTTGCCGAAAGCAAGACATACCTTTCCCAAAGCAAGACATATCTTGCCTGACGCAAGACATGATTGAACCCCATCCGTGAATAGGTACAATTCTGAAGTTTATAGAATCCGATTGAATTTTAACTAGAGAAGATTTTTCTCGCCCTTCCATGCCTCTAAAATGCTCCTGAAGAAGCACTGTAGAGAGTGGAGGTTCACTAAGTTCTCGGATCTGATTACTACCACATTGCTCACTGAAAAGCACAACAGTGAAAGCGGCACCCCAGTGATTCGGCTGAGAGTTATCGAATGGTATAGACTCAGCTTCGGCTGGAGCCTACCGAATGGTATAGACCCAGCTTCGGCAAGAGTCTACCGAATGGTATAGACAGCTTCGGTTGGAGTCTACCGAATGGCATGCCCTGCTTCGGCAGGGATGTACCGAAGGTCTTGCTTTGTTTCGGCAGAGGTGTACCGAACTTAAGGCTCTGCTTCAACAGACGCCTACCGAATCTACTCTTCCTTCTTCGGCTGGAGAGTACTGTATAGTGGTAGAATCAGGGTCAACCAAGGGGGTGGCATCACTACCAAACACATGATCCCTTGGCAACTAAGACCCAAAACTTCAAGAATAAGGAACAGTATTCCCGCACCTCAACCGTGCAAAATCTACTTCCGTTTTGATGGAATAGATCATTGGTTATGCACTTATTTGTGCCCCTACCAATGTTGTTGAGGAGTACCATTCCCGTAGTCAATCTGTGAGACTAATTTTGCTTCACCTAACACATATGGAAAAGCAAAATTTTGACATGGAATGCCATGTTGGCCGAACCCCCTATCTTTTGGTTTAAAGTTTTGAACAATTTTTCCTTTTTGTTTGGATGTTTGTTTGGTGTTTGTTTTAGTTATGGATATTGTCCTCGAATATGAGTTAATTGAATCATGTTTCTTATACATGTGACCGAATTCAATTAACATGTGATAAGGTATAAATGTGGGGAAGTTAGTTGTCTGGATGAACGCGCTACTATGCATACTAACTTCATACCTAAATCACCCCTCTAGCAACGAATTCAGGTCTACCTAACCTATTTAAGGGCATTGGCACTGCTCCTCGTTGTATTAATAATACTGAATTACTATTTAGGGGCCTTATATTCTCTGTTCCAGAAGAACGTCATTGAGTCGTAAGGATATTCGATAGAACAATGATCATGAAAACCACTGTAGAAAATAGAGTGAAGTATCTTTACATCACCTCCAAAAATATGAAGCTTGAAGCTATGTTTTGGGGCCAATGGGCTACCTCTCAACTGGGACATGCCACATATAAGCCGGCCTAAAGCCGAGTGATTCGAGCAGTTTACTTGCTTTAACACGACCGTTTGGGACATTCAGGTCGAAACACGATGCAACATGTTACACAACGCATCGCCTTACCTGAAGTAAGGATTTTGTGCCTACAAGCACACTATGCCAAACCTGCTCGTTGGGGAAATTGGATTTTTATATCATTCCTAGCAAAGCTACTACATAACTCTCTTTTCACAGTGGATTAAAGGGAATAATGTGGACTAATCCAACCAAAATGCGGATCATATAAATATAGTTGTTTTGTTGATATATCGACACAATGGTCACATGTTTGTCCACATACACATTGCTGCTAAACTTCAGGCAATTTCTTACTTAAGGGCTCACCACCCTAATTATCCCATAAAGTCTAGAAGTCTGGATAATGCCGGAGAGTTTATATCGAAGGGTTTTCGATAAGTATTGCATGTCTTTTGGGTTTGAAATCGAACATTGAATTCTCTACGTTCAACCCCAAAACAGCCTAGTAGAAGCAATCATAAAGCACATTATCAATTGATCGCCCGGACCTTGGTGAAACACACCAAGCTTTCGGTTTCTGCCTAGGGCTATGCAATCTTGTATGCAGCCATGTTGGTCCACCTGAGGCCCATTGCTACCTGATACTTTTTAGCGTTATAGTTGATTACTGAGTACGAACCTGATGTTTCGTATTTGCGCGTTTTTGGGATATTCACCTTATGCCATATTGCGCTGCCGCAATGTACCAATATGGGTCCTCAAAGAAGGATGTGAATCTTTGTCGATTGTGATTCTCCTTTGATTTAGCTCTTTAGAGCCCTTGCACGCGATCTCATTACTGCCATTTTGTGGATTGTCACTTTGATGAGACAGTCTTCCCGCCATTAGGGGAGATAAGAACGTCAACGTTCCTGAAGAACGGCGCGAATTATCGTGGACGTTCCCATTATGTCTCATCTCGATCCCCGTATTCTAGATTCCAGAGTGTTGCTCCAGACACTTTCTCTGATCTAGCTAAAGTGACGAGATCACATATACCAGCTGCAAACATGCCTGCAAGGATAGACGTACGTAACGGATGTCGAGTCAACATCGCCGAAGGGTGTGCTGCCCCTGAAGGATGGTTGGCTGCCCCTATTAGACGGCTCGGTACATCGGCAGCTAGCCAATCAATCTGTTCTCGGCCTGAAGCGCGACAGATCACTCGGTTTGAAGGATTCACCTCCCTAGAAGTGGAGAAACATGACACAAACTGAATCCCTTCCTCGTTCGCTATCTCAACCATTCCACCTCATGAAATTAATTCGGATTATCCCAAGACTTGAAGTTCTTGGTCCATTATGCATGCATGGATGATTTATGAAATTGGAATGAGATTATCATCGATGATATTCACATATATGGTAGCTACCCAAACTAGTGAAAAGCGACGATATCGAACTGCGTTTCGTTGATGAATGTCGACGTAGAACCGATAGGTCAAACTAGAAACAAGCAATCCAGGTGGAACTTGATTCACTTGCGAAACGTAAAGTGTTTGGGCATGTAGTTCCTACACTTCCACATGTGAAGCCCGTTGGCTACAAGTGGGTTTTCGTAAGGAAGCATAATGAGAAGAATGAGATAGTGCGATATAAGGCATGCCTTGTGGCGCAAGGTTTCTCTCAACGCCCTGGGATTGATTACGAGGTTACTTATTTTCCCCGTAATGAACGTCATAACGTTCCATTACCTCTCAACGCCCTGGGACTGAATATGCAGCTTATGTACGTGGTTGTAATGTATCTAAAGGGATCTTGATACAGAAATATACATGGAAGTTCCCAAAGAACTTATAGACTGATTCAAATAGTTCTAGACCACAGAACACCCTCTTTATTGAATTGAGGATTTCACTTTACGGATTGGAACAATCGAGGCGGATGTGGTATACCTGTCTAAGTGAATATTTGATCAGTTATGGATATATGAATAAACTATGCCCCTACGTGTACAAAACCGAATTTGCTAGAGTTGCAGTCTATGTCAATGACATAAATCTCACTTAGACTCTAGAAGAGCTTGAGAAAACTGCCTTGCACCTGAAGTCGGAATTTGAGATGAAAGATCTTGGGAAAACTCGTTTTTGTCTCGACCTGAAGTTTCGAGCAAAGTTTAGATGGTATTCTGGTTCACCAGTCGAACTACACCCAGAAGGTGTTGCCTTTGAATACACCCATGACCATTCATATGCTAGATGCAAATGAGATTCTTGAAAAGGTTGTAGAACCTGAAGTTCTATATCTGAGTTCAATTAACACTTTATTGTACTTAGCTCATTGCATTAGGCATGACATCTCCTTCGTTGTTAATCTTTTGGTAAGATACAACACTGCGCCTACATGCTACCACCAAATAGGTGTTAAAGACGTTTTTCCGTTACCACGGATTTGGGCTTATTCTATCCCTACGCATCTCAGAATTAACCACAACCCCCTGGTTATTAGAATGATGCCTACCTTGTGGGATACGCTGACACAGACTATCCGTCTGTTCGCCACAAGGCACGTTTCCAAATGGATTATGTCTTTATCGTTAGGAACACCGCAATATCTTGGAGGTCAACCAAATAGACCTTAGTTGCGACGCCTTCGAGCTCGTCGCCATACACGAAGCCACCCGTGTACATGGGAGCATATTCGAAGCACCTGTAATTCTTCATCCTTCGTTGAGTCCCAACGACGATCTATGAAGACAACACCGCATGTATCGACCAGACCATAACATGATACATCCAATAAGTCAACACCAAGCATATTGCGTCTACATCACATCAACATGAGCATCAGAAGATTGAAGTCAAGCAGATCCGATCCAAAGACAACCTTGCCAACCTCTTCACGAAGTCATTGCCTAAGAAGCTTGTTCGAGGATTTGGTATGTGCAAATTTTCTCATTTGCTACGCTTGTAGTTCTCAGGAGGAGTTTTGTCGAACTCAGGGAGAGTATCCTGAAGTATACTCACTTGACCTTAATGTACTCTTTTTCCCTACGATCAGGATCATTTTTCCCATTGGGTTTTTGTTACCTGACTAGGTTTTAACGAGGCACCCATCCTGGGCTGGTCATACCCTTATGTGTTTTCTTACTACTTACGTCTTGAAGATGTTAAGTATTGACATTGCATTAACTCACTTTTCTCCTAGACTATGGGTTTTGCCCCTTCTTGGGTTTTACCATAGTTAGGTTTTGTGAGAATTTTTACTTCTTTTTATATGCAAGTTCCCTATATGAGGCTCGCGTGTATTCTCTATCGTGCCTACAAGACGACTTCATCAACTATCTCTACATCATCTTGAAGATCTGATGCGATATCTACTTGAGTATTTGCACACTCAAGGGGGAGTGTTGTAGATAATATAAACATGTGTTAAATGTGATTGTGTAAATCCTAGGTAGATATGGATTGGGATATTCTAAAATCCTAAAGATTACATTTCTATTACAACTGTACTTGTTTCACTATAAATAAAGGCACTTGACGTGAGGAATATGTACTACAATACATCACAATTCCTCAAGCCCTTCTCTATTTTCTCTCTACTCTTCTCTTTGCCGCACGCTCCAATAAAATAGCCCACAACACCTACATGTACATTTTTCAACAAATTAACCAAACAATACATTCCTTCATTGTGTCACTGACGACATGATTATCCAAATTTCTCCCGACGGTCTAATCTAGCATGATGTCCTTGTTGTGCGGAAGCAAACAACCAAGTGAGAGTGAACTAACAAAAC
>CM031083.1:28544330-28554881 GCA_018257905.1 Gillenia trifoliata
AATTTGCTTGTCATTTTTGTATTCTTGTTTCTATATTTTTGCTGGGTTGTTGTGATCATGCACAAGAATTTAGGTTACTGGTTTCTATGATTTGATCGTGCATATGAATTTAGGTTTTGTCGGTTTCAAACAGCTCATTGCTGAAGCATGGGAGACATGCTTCATGTATCCTCACTGTTTTGCTAGTAAGACACTGCTGTTATTACTGTTCTTTTAAATTAAGGTTCAATTAGGGTGCATTTTCAATTGTGACTGTTCCTGGTACTGCCATCTGCTCCCCCCCCCCCCCGCTCTTCTGTCTCCTTAAAAATTAAAATTTCAAACATCAGGTTCTGTGCTATCGATCAGTGTAAGCTACAATTTTGTCGTCCAGCTTCAGTCCATTGCACATCTTTTAGCTAAAATGGTATTTTTATTTAATTCTCTAATTCCATTATTTAATATTTTTTTGTTCCTTGTTTCTTGTTTGTCTGAATTTCAGATTTATGTCTCCTGTAAGACTTATGGTAGGCATGCTGAACTCTTTGACTTGGAATTACAAAATGTTTATTGTGCAAAAAAAAAAAAAAAACGCTCTTAGTTCAGTCCGGTAGAATGTGGGCCAAAGCCCGATGTCGTAGGTTCAAATCCTACAGAGCGTGAATCTGTGTTCTTGTTAATCGCGTTAGGTCGAAAATTACACTGGAATAATTGATCAGCAATATAAATTTGACCTTCCGCAGATTAAAGGAAGTGGGGCCAATAAAAACAAAGATGTTAATTAATAAAAATTTCTAATTGATCACCTTGTCTGTATTGTTGGTATGTAAGGCCTAAAATTTCTTATCTGGCTTTGTGATGACTTCTATATCCTGCCCTTGTGTCTTTTACTTTTCTTTTCACTCATATTCCACCCCTTTTTCTCTTACTTTTCGACTTTTTCATTAATCTGTAATATATGGCGTATCTATTATTTTCCTCTTCCTGCTTTTAGTAGTTTGATTCCCCAAGTAAGATGCTTTTGCTGTTGTTAGTCTTTTAAATTAAGGTTCAATGAAAGTGCATTGTGTATTGCGAATTTTCATTTGGACTACAACTAAATTTTAAACATTCAACTTGCAATGCTTTTGATATTTTTCAACATCTGGTTTTGCGTTATATATGTTGCTCTACCAGCTTCAGTCAATTGCACATCTTTTAACTAAAATGGTATTTTTAATGGCTTTCTCATTCCTTTATTTAGTATTTTTAAATGAGTTTTTTTCTGTTATGATCACAATATCAGTCAGTTTGCAGTTTGCAGTCTTGCTTTCCACTTTTGTGAGATTAATCCACCTCTGTATTTTGTAGTCGAGGTGTTTGATTTCGTAACTGATTTCCTGATGCCAAGCCTGCCTCTGCTCCACGTATTCTTTTTTTTTGCTAAAGCACAGTGTCCTGTTCTGATTATAGTGACATTTCAACTTGCCAAACTTGCTTCTTTTCTTTAACTGTATTCAAGTTTATAGCTTAATTGGCTCCCTTATAATTGGTATTATTACTTTGACTATTTTTCTTTCCTGACCATTGTTTATATTCATTTTTTTCATGAACTGTATTTAAGAAAGAACCATGCTACCGTTGGTTGACTATGTATGCTTCTTATTTGAAGATGTAGGTTGACTGTATATTCTATGAATTGTAGGATAATATTATGGATCCAGCTAGAATGCTTACAAGCATTCCATGCTTACTTGAGTGTAACCATTACATGGTTAGGAATCTGAAACTGAGTCCTGTATGGTGTTGTCATACACTCTTCAGACATTCACCCACCAGACAGTTTCTTGCAGAGCTTATAAACTGCAGCATGCAAAATTTTGTGCTAGCTTAAAACTAGATACGAACAAGTACTTAAAAAAACATGCCTGCTGATCATATACATATATTTCCACACCATAGCAAGGTGCTGCTCTCAAACCTGGTTGTGTCTAGTTACCAGAGGAAGGAATGGGGATTGAACTTAGCCCTACCATGGAAAGGGAAGAGCAAGGGGGAAAAAGATTAAATGTTGTAATAAATTCAGTCTGCCATATATATTCTCGTTTCTTTCCAACTTGATTTCTTCTCTTATAATTGGTATTATTGCTTGTTGGTGCCCTTTGTTAGAGAGTAAGGCTTAAGATTGTGCTGTGTCATTAGATTAGCTCATATGATTAGTGATACAGTTAGATTCCAGTTTGAGGTTGTTATGCTAGATTGTGCCATTTAAGATTCAAGCTAAGTTGTAGTTACGTGACTTGCGTCCCATAAGGTATTTTTAGCTGTCCAATCCAATAAAATCTTCTGACAAGTGACAAATTGACAAGTGACAAATTTGCTTGCTTCTCAACTAAATTAGAAATGCTTTCTATATGCATTTGAGATTTTGGATCGCTTCATAAGAGAGTTCTTTCACATCGTGACTCAGAGCATTGGCTGAAATGAGTTTATCAAGGGTAGATATTGCTTTTCTGGTGCTTTGGCTGAAATGATTTTTGTGGGAGCCCTAATTTATACCAGGCACTTCAAGTTTTGCCGACAATGAATAATAACCTTCTTATGTGATGCACAAGTCATATGGTCTGCTTTTTAAATTCATCTTTTCACTTTATCTTCCTTCATACTGTTCAAATCCTGACTCCATAAGCCAGCTTTTGGAGCAGCTTTCACAGAGTCATAGGTGACAGACAGGTTGGGTAAGCTTCCTGCAACTGCTTATGTGGTGGGTTGAGGCTTGGTAAACGATTAGGTTCTGGAGTTGTGATGGTAGAGACATACATTTAAGGTTTGTGTATCATAAAACTAAAGCGTGAATGAAAAATCCCGGAACTGCTCAATGCTAAAATTAGTAGAAAAGTGAGCAAGACCCTTTTTTCCTTTTCTGTCTGAATTTCAGATGTCTCTTGAATTTTTTATTTGAGAATTCTACCCTGTAAAGCTTGCTGAACTCTTTGCTTGGGGTTACAAAATTTTTATTGTGGCGACAAAGCGCTCTTAGTTCAGTTTGGTAGAACATGGGCCAAAACCCAATGTCGTAGGTTCAAATCCTACAGAGCGTGATTATGGGTTCTTGTTAATCTCGTTAGATCGAAAATTACACTGGAATAATTGAAAAACACTATAAATTTGACCTTCCACAGATTAAAGGAAATGGGAGGCCAATAAAAAAAAGAGATGTTAATTAATCAAAGGTTCAACTTATCAGCACGTCTGTATTGTAGGTATGTAAGGCCTAAAATGTCTCATCTGGCTTTATGATGACTATATCTTGCCCTTCTGTCTTTTACTTATCTTTTCACTCATTCCACCTCATTTTCTCTTACTTTTCAACTTTTGCTTTAATCTGTTAGATGGAGTATCTATTATTTTCCTCTTCCTGCTTTAAGTAGTTTGATTTCCCAAGTAAGATTCTTTTTCTGTTGCGAGTCGTTTTAATTAAGGTTTAATTAAAGTACATTTGTATTGTGACTTTTATTTTGGAAACCATCGTCTTCAACATTCCCAAAACGTAGAAAGGCCATTCTTTTATCTTAGATATCGGGTAACAGAGTTGCATGTGGATGTGACCAGGGGTAGCAGGTTGTATATGCTCTGTGTTCTGATTCTTCCGAATCAGTTTATACAGGACAGTGGTGCTCATCACAGGCCTTTTATTTTTGTGTCTTTGTCTTCATTGTATTACATAGATTATTGGATACAGTTGGCTAATCATGTGAATATTTCATTCAGGCATGACAGCTGTTAGAACAATGCTTTAAGGGAAATATGCAACTTAACTCACCACGGTCAGTTTTTCCAAAACCCATTTAATTGATTCCGTTCTTACAACAATTTTCCTTGTCATTTTTGAATTCTTGTTTCTAGAATTTGGCTGAGTCATAGTGATCCTGCATAAGACTTTAGCATGTGAACTTATATATATGGTTCTTGATTTCTTCTTGGTCAGTAGCCAAGAACCAAAGACCAGGGTAGAGCAGTCCTAGAAAAGGATAATTTTGAAGTTGCTCAAGCTACGAAATGTGAAGGTTTTCGTGTGTTCATTAATGTATGTTTCTTCTGTGTTTAAAAGAAATATCTCTCTTTCAGTTGATAATGACTAGTAAACCTTCTTACGTGATGCACAAGTCATATGGTCTGCTATGTAAATTCGTATGTACTCCTTTATTCTTCTATTGAGAAGCATTTCACATTTATCTTCCTTCATAATGTTAAAATCTTTACTCCATAGTCCTGCAATATAAGGTTGACCTTCCTTCACATGTTTGTTCTGTGTTATGTAGATGTTTAAGTTAAATTTCGTTGCTCAACCAGCTTCGCTCCATTGCACATCTTTGTAAGTGTTGCAGATATGTTAATTTGATGGTCTAACAGTGTATGAAAGGGTTGCTGTTGAATAACATTACAAACAATGTCAAAATTTGAGAATTAGACGATTGTCCGAGGTTATGGACAGAAGTTTGCAAATAATGGTAAGTAGAATTATTGTACATAAATTGCAAATAATGGGTTAAGCAGATTTTTGCTTGTCATTTTTACACTGAAGTCTTTTTTTATTTTCTTATAACAATTTGCTTGTCATTTTTGTATTCTTGTTTCTATATTTTTGCTGGGTCGTTGTGATCATGCACAAGAATTTAGGTTAATGGTTTCTATGATTTGATCGTGCATATGAATTTAGGTTTTGTCTGTTTCAAACAGCTCATTGCTGAAGCATGGGAGACATTCTTCATGTATCCTGACTTGGGTATTTGGTCAGAATGGAATGGAAGGTATGAGACATTACCCTGTTATAAGTATCATTCAACTAATCCATAGTGACTGAGATAACGAATGTGATGACAGAATACTAAACATGCACTTATTCTTCAGGTAAGAATAGTCCTAATTGACCATCCCTGCAGGAAAAAGCCAAGAAATAAATTTGTTGAGGTATGTGCCACACAGTCGAGCTAGACTTATATGGTTTCCTTGTACTCCATAGGAATGTGTTACTAATTATAGATTTTAGACACCAGCTATCATTTTGTTATTAAACCCAATTATTTAGGAGTGAAAGTTTGCAAGCATTTCAGTGAAGAAATAAAGGAAACAACATATGCAGAACTTTTACATCCGCCCCATTGTTTTGCTAGTAAGACACTGCTGTTATTACTGCTCCTTAATTAAGGTTCAATTAGGTGCATTTTAAATTGTGACTGTTCCTTTTGTCCTCCAGCTTCAGTCCATTGCATATCTTTAGCTAAAATGGTATTTTTATTTAATTCTATAATTCCATTATTATTTAATATTTTTTTGTTCCTTGTTTCTTGTTTGTTTGAATTTCAGATTTATGTCTCGTGTAAGACTTATGGTCAGTTCATGCGAATCACAGGTGATGGTATTATGCGATGATTTTGCCGCTCCTCCTCCTCCTCCTCCTCTCACAATATCTTGTGAGAGTGGTATGTCGGCCCGCAAGGGCTGCTCGGGTTGTTATGCTCAAGGCTGGCTTTGCCGACCATCATCAAAGCCAACCAAGATATTATTTACGCCCCTTTACTGGTAGCAACGCCTAGTGGCCGTCGCCAAACACCACCACCGAGGACAGGATTGAGAAATTTGGGGCTGCGGAAATGCAAAAGGCTAATGAACTCAAGCCAAGAAGCAGCGGCAAAGAGACCGAGAAGCTGCTCGGCTCCCCACCCGAGGAGATGGAGAAAATGTCGTCATAATTGACAACTTCCAAGTCATGAGAGACTTTGAGAGGTTAATTTCTGGCCTCAACACATATTTTGGACCAATGCACCGATCTCAAATCTTTTTGTTTTCTATTTTATTATTTTCTTTAACAGGGGACGGTTCTTACAGTCCCACGGGATGTTGGTAACACATTCAGTTTTACGCTACTTGAGGTAGATTCTTCAAATCTGTTAACAAATTTTTTGTTGATATGATAGCATAGCATACACCATTTATTTTTGTAAATTACGTTTTTAAGTGCTTTTGACCAGTGTGATCCCTAATTTGCTTGTCATTTTTGTATTCTTGTTTCTATATTTTTGCTGGGTTGTTGTGATCATGCACAAGAATTTAGGTTACTGGTTTCTATGATTTGATCGTGCATATGAATTTAGGTTTTGTCGGTTTCAAACAGCTCATTGCTGAAGCATGGGAGACATGCTTCATGTATCCTCACTGTTTTGCTAGTAAGACACTGCTGTTATTACTGTTCTTTTAAATTAAGGTTCAATTAGGGTGCATTTTCAATTGTGACTGTTCCTGGTACTGCCATCTGCTCCCCCCCCCCCCCGCTCTTCTGTCTCCTTAAAAATTAAAATTTCAAACATCAGGTTCTGTGCTATCGATCAGTGTAAGCTACAATTTTGTCGTCCAGCTTCAGTCCATTGCACATCTTTTAGCTAAAATGGTATTTTTATTTAATTCTCTAATTCCATTATTTAATATTTTTTTGTTCCTTGTTTCTTGTTTGTCTGAATTTCAGATTTATGTCTCCTGTAAGACTTATGGTAGGCATGCTGAACTCTTTGACTTGGAATTACAAAATGTTTATTGTGCAAAAAAAAAAAAAAAACGCTCTTAGTTCAGTCCGGTAGAATGTGGGCCAAAGCCCGATGTCGTAGGTTCAAATCCTACAGAGCGTGAATCTGTGTTCTTGTTAATCGCGTTAGGTCGAAAATTACACTGGAATAATTGATCAGCAATATAAATTTGACCTTCCGCAGATTAAAGGAAGTGGGGCCAATAAAAACAAAGATGTTAATTAATAAAAATTTCTAATTGATCACCTTGTCTGTATTGTTGGTATGTAAGGCCTAAAATTTCTTATCTGGCTTTGTGATGACTTCTATATCCTGCCCTTGTGTCTTTTACTTTTCTTTTCACTCATATTCCACCCCTTTTTCTCTTACTTTTCGACTTTTTCATTAATCTGTAATATATGGCGTATCTATTATTTTCCTCTTCCTGCTTTTAGTAGTTTGATTCCCCAAGTAAGATGCTTTTGCTGTTGTTAGTCTTTTAAATTAAGGTTCAATGAAAGTGCATTGTGTATTGCGAATTTTCATTTGGACTACAACTAAATTTTAAACATTCAACTTGCAATGCTTTTGATATTTTTCAACATCTGGTTTTGCGTTATATATGTTGCTCTACCAGCTTCAGTCAATTGCACATCTTTTAACTAAAATGGTATTTTTAATGGCTTTCTCATTCCTTTATTTAGTATTTTTAAATGAGTTTTTTTCTGTTATGATCACAATATCAGTCAGTTTGCAGTTTGCAGTCTTGCTTTCCACTTTTGTGAGATTAATCCACCTCTGTATTTTGTAGTCGAGGTGTTTGATTTCGTAACTGATTTCCTGATGCCAAGCCTGCCTCTGCTCCACGTATTCTTTTTTTTTGCTAAAGCACAGTGTCCTGTTCTGATTATAGTGACATTTCAACTTGCCAAACTTGCTTCTTTTCTTTAACTGTATTCAAGTTTATAGCTTAATTGGCTCCCTTATAATTGGTATTATTACTTTGACTATTTTTCTTTCCTGACCATTGTTTATATTCATTTTTTTCATGAACTGTATTTAAGAAAGAACCATGCTACCGTTGGTTGACTATGTATGCTTCTTATTTGAAGATGTAGGTTGACTGTATATTCTATGAATTGTAGGATAATATTATGGATCCAGCTAGAATGCTTACAAGCATTCCATGCTTACTTGAGTGTAACCATTACATGGTTAGGAATCTGAAACTGAGTCCTGTATGGTGTTGTCATACACTCTTCAGACATTCACCCACCAGACAGTTTCTTGCAGAGCTTATAAACTGCAGCATGCAAAATTTTGTGCTAGCTTAAAACTAGATACGAACAAGTACTTAAAAAAACATGCCTGCTGATCATATACATATATTTCCACACCATAGCAAGGTGCTGCTCTCAAACCTGGTTGTGTCTAGTTACCAGAGGAAGGAATGGGGATTGAACTTAGCCCTACCATGGAAAGGGAAGAGCAAGGGGGAAAAAGATTAAATGTTGTAATAAATTCAGTCTGCCATATATATTCTCGTTTCTTTCCAACTTGATTTCTTCTCTTATAATTGGTATTATTGCTTGTTGGTGCCCTTTGTTAGAGAGTAAGGCTTAAGATTGTGCTGTGTCATTAGATTAGCTCATATGATTAGTGATACAGTTAGATTCCAGTTTGAGGTTGTTATGCTAGATTGTGCCATTTAAGATTCAAGCTAAGTTGTAGTTACGTGACTTGCGTCCCATAAGGTATTTTTAGCTGTCCAATCCAATAAAATCTTCTGACAAGTGACAAATTGACAAGTGACAAATTTGCTTGCTTCTCAACTAAATTAGAAATGCTTTCTATATGCATTTGAGATTTTGGATCGCTTCATAAGAGAGTTCTTTCACATCGTGACTCAGAGCATTGGCTGAAATGAGTTTATCAAGGGTAGATATTGCTTTTCTGGTGCTTTGGCTGAAATGATTTTTGTGGGAGCCCTAATTTATACCAGGCACTTCAAGTTTTGCCGACAATGAATAATAACCTTCTTATGTGATGCACAAGTCATATGGTCTGCTTTTTAAATTCATCTTTTCACTTTATCTTCCTTCATACTGTTCAAATCCTGACTCCATAAGCCAGCTTTTGGAGCAGCTTTCACAGAGTCATAGGTGACAGACAGGTTGGGTAAGCTTCCTGCAACTGCTTATGTGGTGGGTTGAGGCTTGGTAAACGATTAGGTTCTGGAGTTGTGATGGTAGAGACATACATTTAAGGTTTGTGTATCATAAAACTAAAGCGTGAATGAAAAATCCCGGAACTGCTCAATGCTAAAATTAGTAGAAAAGTGAGCAAGACCCTTTTTTCCTTTTCTGTCTGAATTTCAGATGTCTCTTGAATTTTTTATTTGAGAATTCTACCCTGTAAAGCTTGCTGAACTCTTTGCTTGGGGTTACAAAATTTTTATTGTGGCGACAAAGCGCTCTTAGTTCAGTTTGGTAGAACATGGGCCAAAACCCAATGTCGTAGGTTCAAATCCTACAGAGCGTGATTATGGGTTCTTGTTAATCTCGTTAGATCGAAAATTACACTGGAATAATTGAAAAACACTATAAATTTGACCTTCCACAGATTAAAGGAAATGGGAGGCCAATAAAAAAAAGAGATGTTAATTAATCAAAGGTTCAACTTATCAGCACGTCTGTATTGTAGGTATGTAAGGCCTAAAATGTCTCATCTGGCTTTATGATGACTATATCTTGCCCTTCTGTCTTTTACTTATCTTTTCACTCATTCCACCTCATTTTCTCTTACTTTTCAACTTTTGCTTTAATCTGTTAGATGGAGTATCTATTATTTTCCTCTTCCTGCTTTAAGTAGTTTGATTTCCCAAGTAAGATTCTTTTTCTGTTGCGAGTCGTTTTAATTAAGGTTTAATTAAAGTACATTTGTATTGTGACTTTTATTTTGGAAACCATCGTCTTCAACATTCCCAAAACGTAGAAAGGCCATTCTTTTATCTTAGATATCGGGTAACAGAGTTGCATGTGGATGTGACCAGGGGTAGCAGGTTGTATATGCTCTGTGTTCTGATTCTTCCGAATCAGTTTATACAGGACAGTGGTGCTCATCACAGGCCTTTTATTTTTGTGTCTTTGTCTTCATTGTATTACATAGATTATTGGATACAGTTGGCTAATCATGTGAATATTTCATTCAGGCATGACAGCTGTTAGAACAATGCTTTAAGGGAAATATGCAACTTAACTCACCACGGTCAGTTTTTCCAAAACCCATTTAATTGATTCCGTTCTTACAACAATTTTCCTTGTCATTTTTGAATTCTTGTTTCTAGAATTTGGCTGAGTCATAGTGATCCTGCATAAGACTTTAGCATGTGAACTTATATATATGGTTCTTGATTTCTTCTTGGTCAGTAGCCAAGAACCAAAGACCAGGGTAGAGCAGTCCTAGAAAAGGATAATTTTGAAGTTGCTCAAGCTACGAAATGTGAAGGTTTTCGTGTGTTCATTAATGTATGTTTCTTCTGTGTTTAAAAGAAATATCTCTCTTTCAGTTGATAATGACTAGTAAACCTTCTTACGTGATGCACAAGTCATATGGTCTGCTATGTAAATTCGTATGTACTCCTTTATTCTTCTATTGAGAAGCATTTCACATTTATCTTCCTTCATAATGTTAAAATCTTTACTCCATAGTCCTGCAATATAAGGTTGACCTTCCTTCACATGTTTGTTCTGTGTTATGTAGATGTTTAAGTTAAATTTCGTTGCTCAACCAGCTTCGCTCCATTGCACATCTTTGTAAGTGTTGCAGATATGTTAATTTGATGGTCTAACAGTGTATGAAAGGGTTGCTGTTGAATAACATTACAAACAATGTCAAAATTTGAGAATTAGACGATTGTCCGAGGTTATGGACAGAAGTTTGCAAATAATGGTAAGTAGAATTATTGTACATAAATTGCAAATAATGGGTTAAGCAGATTTTTGCTTGTCATTTTTACACTGAAGTCTTTTTT
>CM031083.1:28554981-28615103 GCA_018257905.1 Gillenia trifoliata
TTCGTTGTGGCCTCTGAACTTCTAGCCATGTTATATTTTTTCCAAGGACGAATCAAAGAACTTTTTAAAATTCCAGTGATTAGGAGAGTGTGAAAAAAATAGAAGAGGAGAAATCCAAAAAATTCCAGTGATTAGGGAATTTGATAAGAATAATTTGGTTGCGATGCGTATTCCATCCAATTCAATGAACTTAGGAAAATTTGACGGTTAATTAGTGCAGTTCACGGTTAACTTGGGGCATTGTCATTCATGGTCTATAGGAAGAATAACTGGAGATCGATTTGTATGCATATATGTCATGTGTGGAGAAGGACCTTCTAGCTAGCTTTTAACCCTTGAGTTTACCTTATTTTCATATCCTTAAGTTTATTTTTTTAAGTTTAAATTCGTCAAACCAACCCCCCGTTTAATATTTTGAGTCTTTTTAGTAAAGTTTCGTCCAAATTCTTCTATAGTACTTGTTTTGAGCCAGTTAGTTTAGTTTTATTTGTTTTAAGTGATTAGCAAAGCCCTCTAATCCCCGGCCTAGAACGATCCCTACTTATCCATACTACAATTACATTATAGGGTTTTAATTTGTGTGTTAAGTTAATTTTCACATCAAATTTTTGGCGCCGCTGCCGGGAATTAGCAATTTTGCTAATCCCTTGGATTTTGCTTTTTGTTAGCTTTTAATTTTTCTTTGTTTTCAAGTACTAGTTTATGGCTCGGAGCTCTCAACCTATTCGTGCACATATCTTGGAGTTTGATGACGATTTTGAACCAACATTGAAAAGGAAGAGGAAGCAGCCAACATCCAATCCACCTAGAACTCATGCCATTTTCGTTCAAAGCGTTAAAATTGGTTGCTTAACAATATAACAAGATGAAGATGTCTAGATAACCACCATAGCCAAATAGCCTTTTTCCCTTCTATATCTATATTGTAGGTTTAACCCCTTTGAGCCTTATAGCCTATTTTCTTTGTTAACCCACATTATCCCTACCTAGCCTAGTATAGGACTATCCATACCCTTGTTTCTTAAAGAATAGTGTTTATAGAACTTTTGATTTGGTGAAATTGCATTCAATGTTGCAAGGTTGTTATTAGTTGTGTTGTTTGGGTGGAAATAGATATGTTATATAAATATTGGTGAAACTTGTGGTGTGTTGTGATAAGTTAAGTTATACTTGTGTATGTTTGAAGCAGGAAGTTATTGAATAGAATTTCAATGGGGAATAACTGAGAAGTATATGAGATTTTAGAAGAAAGTGAGGGTATAGATGGAAAAGATGCAATTGGTGCAGGGAAGGATGAATTTGTGGTACCAAATGTATATGATGAGTTGAAATCCTTATTGAAATGGAGTTTGTGATGATAGAGGAAGGGTATAAATTTTACAATACATATGTAATGGCAACTGGGTTTGGGATTTGGGAACATAGTAGTAAAATTGGCAGTGGTAGGGAAATAGTTTGTTGCAAACAAGGGAAAAAGAAAGTTGATAAAAAACCCAAAATTGATCGGAAAGAGAAGTGGTCAGACATAGAACTGGTTGCAAGGCTAGAATTGTGTTAATGAAGCCAATTAGTGGTGAAAAATGTGTTATAACAGTTTTCGAAGAGCGACACAACCACGGCATGGGAAGTGTTGCATACTTATTTAGATCTCACCGTCAAGTTTCTGGAGCAATGAAGGCCATGATTGGACAATGTGGGGAGGTGAATATTACCATAAGTAAACAAGTGGCTTTATTGGAGGTGCAAAGCGGAGGAATTGGAAATATTGGTTGCACTACGAAGGATATGTATAACGCTGAAAGGGACCTGCGAGTCGATCTAATCGGGCATGATGCGGAAATGCTTAAAGAGCATTTTGAGGATGAGAAAGAGAAAAACGAGTCATTCTATTTCAAGATGGAGATTGACTAAGACGGAGTACTTGGGAATTTCTTTTGAAAGGATGCTAAGTCAAGACGTGCTTATGCATATTTTGGTGATGTGATTGTGTTCGATACAACCTTCAACACCAATGTTTACAGGATGATGTTTTCCCCTTTGTTAGGAGTCAATAATCATAGTCAAACCATGGTATTGGATTGTGGATTCATAAAAAATGAAAAGGCCGAGACCTTTGAGTGGTTGTTTGAAGAATTCCTCAAAGTTGTGCCGGGTGAGCCACCGAAAACTATCATTACGGATCAATATGGTAGCATAACGAAGGCGATTCGCAGCAAACTATCGACAACCTTTCACAGGTACTGCATATGGCATATTATTATTAAGTTAAGTGACCATGTACATGTTAAGGATGTTTTCAAAGATTTGCATGATTGCATATGTGATAAGAGCATATTTATGCGATGTTATCATCTTATTTCTTTATGTTTATTTAGTTAATTTCTTTTAAATCTAGTATTTTATTTTATTTTTGTTTTATTGTAGGTAGAAATGGCAAAGTTGGAATTAGGAGGCTAAAGGAGAGAAACAAAGCGTTATTTGGATTTGGAATAGATTGCTTGTGTGGCAAGCATTGGAGCACAAGGATTTGGGACGTGTTAAGTTATTAGAAGTGGACACCAGTGATGGATAATGGCCTGATTTTGTGTGGATTAGAAGATAGAAGCTTGGAAGATAAGGAAAATTGCAAAAAAGTGGAATCCGAGTGAGATTTGGTTAGTGCTGTGCAGAACTGCCAACTTCAACAAAGCACCTAGAATTTATCGGGATGCGTTACGTGTCATGGCACATATGGATGGAAATCTCTGGATGTCTAGTTTCCACAGGATTTTACAGATCTCAATTCTGACACTTCTAGAATTAGTTATAACTGTTTTAGTGGGGAAAGGTCGAAACAGGCAGTAAGGTCCTAGTTAGATTTGGTTTCAAGGAAAAAACGTGGCAATTGTTTTGTGCATGTTTCTACACTTACTTCAAATGAAATAAGGAGTCCTAAGGATGTCTAAACACTCTCTAAATCGTGCCATTGGAGTCCTTCAATGATTCAATCACTTGGAGACGCATAAATCATTAGAAGAAGCACCAATTTGACACACACCACCTCACGCATTCATCCCTCTTTTTATCGGCTGTATTCTACTGCATCCACAACCCTAAAAACCATTCCATTCACCCTTCAATTCATCCATCCATCCAAGGTGAAGACAAGAAGACGTTCAAGTCGAAGCCGTGGAATTCAAAATTGCTTCTATTCGAACCTTTGTGATTTTGTTAGTTTGTTTTTTCAATGTTTCTTGTGAATTGCTTTTCAATCATGAGTAACTAATTTCTTTTATAGCTAAGGGTGAATTTGAAGCCATGAACATATGTTTATTATGAGTTGATTTATCCAGTTATTTCTTCGTAAATTGTGAATGTGATTTACTTATTTGTTTTATAGAGAATTTATCCTTGTATGTTATTAAGGTGGGCAACTTAGTTTGTTACACATCCCGATCTTGACACGCCAGGTGTCGGGAAGTGCTAGCCAACACGTGTTAAGTGACGAAAGCCAATTATGCATGTATATGAAAAAAGTGAGTAGATTTAGAGTTGGAAGCGGAAGTAAGAGTGCTGTGATGGGTAAAACCTATTATTACAAGTGCATAACAGTCAGAGCATAGTAAATAGTGCAAGAAATATAAACATTCACATCCTCGCGAGGATGGATAAGTAGAAATTAATTAAAAGTAGGAACAAATCCTACATAATCCGGAGGTACTGTCAGAACCACCAACCACAGCTGAAGCAAGCCCACGTCTCATTGGAAATCGAATCCGCCACTAAGTCCTGGAAGGGCGCAAAACATAAAAAGGTGAGTGGGTCAAAAAGCAAAGTTTGATAAAACCTTTGTTTTCAAAAGCATAATATCCCCTCACTAGAAAACATGTATAGTTTTGAAAATACGTCATACTCCCCTGTATGATCCTCAAAATACTATAATAGTAAGACGGGAACTCCCCGAAAATTAGACTGACTGCTCAAAACACGGGTACTCCCAAAAAATCAGACTAACTGCTCATCCATATGTAAACACACAAGCCCAAGTAGATAAGCTACGAGGAACAGGCTAGGTATATGAGTAATACGCTGAGTACTACAATGACGTGAGTCTAACGTTAATTGCTATGCACAAAGTGCGTCACACAAGTTCGAGTTGCCTAGTGCAACCTAGAACATGCTAGTACCTACAATGGATCCAAAGTTGCGTAGCAATACTGGGAGTGACACCTCCAAACGTCAAGGCTAGTCCTGGCCATAAGACTGAGTACTGATACCCGGGGTGTTCTACATTTACTGATGACCAACAGTATAGAAACATGTTACAACCCGTCCCAAAATTTTATGTAAAATTACCAAAATACCCCTAGTGACCAATGTTGACTTTTGTTGACTTTTTGAGACAACATGTGAAAATTATTTTCTTTACATATTCAAGTAGTACTCGTCAATACGAACATGTGGACGCAAGCGGAACTCAATTTGGAGTTAAAACGAACGTTTTACGGAACTTTTAAGTGTATGGGCATTTTAGTAATTTTCACACCCGTTTGCTTATTAGGGTTTTTGGGTTGACCTAGCTGCTCTGCAGCCATTTCACTCACCTTCCACGATCCCTCTCTCTCTTTCTCTCTCTCTCTCGACCAAAACTCAAACCGTACACACGAAACCCTAAATTTTGGACGAATCACAAAACTGTCGAACCGTCGCTCAAGATCATAGCCATTGTGATCGTCTCGTCATTTTCGACGAGACTGTGATTCCAGATTCTTGAAACTCAAACCAAATCAGCCAAACCGACACCGGAACAAAATCGACAAACTGCAATTCAAGTTTCTGTACAATCCCGACTTAGGTAAGACTCGAAACCATTTCCATTGGTTTTATTACGTTGAGTAGGTTCAAATCGACATAAAGAACGTGGAGTTTGGTGCAGTTTTGAAGGAGAACGGAATTAGGGTTTCCCGAAGCTTTCTGGCCAATTTTAGGCCATCTCCGGCCAAATTGGTATGAAAATATTCTACTCGTCAATACCTTCATTTTGATATATGGCACGTTAAATTTGGCCAAGGAATGAATGAGTTATGAATTTTTTAAGTTTTGGGATTAAATCGGTGAATTTTCCAGAAATCCGGCGAACCAGACGGTGGAGGACGGCGGCGCCGGCGACAGCTCTAGCGACCGGCGAGAGGTTGAAGGTAACGGAATATTCCATCACGGTAACAGAATATTCCTGACGGCGTCAGAATATTCCGTCAGAAAAAGGTATATTCCGTTAAGTTTGATTGACGCCGTTGACTTTAACGGCGCTGATGTCAGCAGGCGCATGGCTGACGTCAGCATGTGCATGGGATGACGTCATCAGACGCGTGGCGACACGTGCCAGCTCGTGGTGGCTCCTCCAAGCGTGCCTAGCCGTTTCCCGGCGCGTGCGACGGCGCACGGCGGAGCAGGTGGCGGTGGACGGTGGACGGTGGAGGCAAGGTTTTTGAGCCCCGGAAATCATTTTTCGAGCCCGTTTTCGCGAAAATAGTATTATTTTTGGGTTATTTTCATATAAGGGTTAAAATAATTTATGTTAGGGATGTTTTGAAAACTTTCCCCTAATATTAAATAGGTAATTCTTCGACGCAAAGCTTCGAGGAGGGCAACACTGAGGGAAATTACACTCCCGAGCACTTGTGAGTGGACTTTTGTTTTCTTAAATGGTTTATATGCTTGAAAATAATTATTGCTTTGATATAATTATGAGTTTAAATGTTTTTGAGGCATGTTTATATATATATATATATATATATATATATATATATATATGGATATATATATATATATATATATATATATTATGAAATTATTTTGAGATATGAAAATATATATGGATATATATTATGGAATGATTTTGAGATATGAATATTATATGGATATATTGATATTTAATCTATGGCTTCTAAGCATGAATATGTTTGATTACAAAAGGTTTGACTATTTGGGAAATTATGAAATGGATATTGTTCTTTATATCTAAACACATGATTATATATGTATGTTGTCAAACACACTTGGTATGCTTTCACTACGTTGTAGTACCGTCTCACGGCCGTAGGACAAGTCTCACATGTTTGGGTCACAAAGGGGTATTGTCCGGTAAATACCTTAGTGCAAGCTTGTCTTACGTTTATATTTATTTTGGGGAAAAAGCCCCACCACGTAAGGACTCGGGTGTGACGCGCTAATGCGCAAGTGCTTACATGTGTGTGGTACTAGGAGTACAAATTGATTGATAACGTAAAGTGCTTGTACGGGGATTGAGAGGTTGTTCCTCAACACGTACATGGGTGATTGCACATATACCCTGTGTTGGTTTTCTTATCTATACTATTGATATATTTGGTGAAATGACTTATGGAAATATGAATTATTATTTACGGATTTCACTTTGAGATTTACTTTCAGTTATATATATTATAGTATGATTTTACAAATATACTGGATTTCAAATAGGGGGTTACTATGTTGAAAAGAGAAACCTATTTCGAAAACTTTTTATTTTCGTCCACTCACACCTTTTGTTTTGCGCCCCCTTCAGGACCTAGTGATAGAGCATCTGGTGAAGTCGAGGCATACGAGTGACAGCTCTGATTCTCTTCCTGACCATGTAGGCATTCATTTTTATTTAGTTTCTTTAATAATATCCATCCCTGGTATGGATAGAAATTCTAGGAACTTGATTTATTATTTTGTTTCCGCTGATTCAAATTAGTACGCTTTGAACCTTGTGCATATTGGAATTAATTTCCGCAAACTTTATGACAGTTTAATTTGCTTAAGCTAAGTGTTGTCATGCATATAATGGCTTCGTCACTTACGAGTGTCGGCCAGCATGCCCAAACTCGGTATCCACGTGGGTATCGAGGGTGGGGTGTGTAAAACATGTATGGCAAAAATAATACGAATGTTCTACCTCCAACAATCGCATATATTTATCAAAACAATTTAAAGAAAGCAGTGAAAACCATGCATAATAATATATTTATCAAAACAAAGATCCACTCACTCACCTGTAAGTAGCCGGGTCGTAGCCCCCTATCTTGGGTAGCCCCAGTAGTCATCTGGATAAGTCTCACCTATATGAGATATCACTATAGTAATGATTAAACTCATAAAGGTTACTAATTAAACTAATTAATGACACTTATCCCTTGTTTGCTCAACACGGAGGTCCGAAACACCCCGAAAAATACCATACGTACTGCCCTTAGGTAGTACGCGTCGTCACGAGTCGCCTCGCATCGACGGAATTCGAAAATAGTGTCCCAACCGCCCCCACGCGCGGATCACGCGTGGCTCACTCATGACTCAAGCGCGGCTCACGCGTTGGGTCAATGTGCGTCAGTTGATGGCGTTACATCTAACGGAATATTCCAGCATCTCCGTTAAATCCAATAGAATATTCCGAACGGCGTTAAAGGAATATTTCCAGAAATATTCTCGGTTTAGACCGGTTGCTAACGTCAGTGGCCGGTCACCACTGCAACTGGCTCTGTTCACCGGCACTGCCAACTGCCGGAATTTTGGCCGGTTTTCTGGAGAATTTTCAAATCTCCATAACTTCTTCATCTCTTGGCCAAATTTTACGTTCTTTATATCAAAATGAAGCTAGAGATGAGCAAAATGACGGTTTACCTTTGGTTTGGTTGTACAAGCTCAGGAAATGGCATGTATTTGCCTCGAAAGGCCGCGGCTACTGTAGCTTTGTCGATCTACATCAAAACTCGACCAAATCAAGCAAACGACATATGAAAATTCATCTACTCAATGAGAGGAATCCAATGGTGGTAGTTAGAAACCTCACCTCGGTCTAGAATGGCGAGAAAATTGCCGAGAAGGTCCGGTTCTTCCGTGTGCTTTTTTCGTCAAACGGTCGGGAGTTTGGACGAACGGTTTGCACCATTAAGTCCAGGGCGTCGAGACGAAGATGGTGGTGATTTTAGTTCACCTCAGTTCGACGGGTTTTCGTCGATGTGCACTATGCACATACGGTGATAAGAGAGAGAGAGAGAGAGAGAAAAAGAGAAAAAAGAGAAATGGGAAAAATAAGGAAAAGTGATGGGGAAGAAGAGACGGAAAAAGATATTTTGGGTTTTGGGGGTATTGTGCACCCACCAAAACAGTAAAATTACACGATCTCATGTACAAAATAATCACGCACGTGTCCAAAATATTCCCCGGGAATTATTTTATAACAAACTTTTTACGGGATGTTACAGTTTGCATGCTAGGGTTTGGAGCTAGAATATAAGGGAATTTCACCTAATCGTTATGAACTTGTTTTTATAAGTAGTAAAAATCAAAGGGACATCGGTTGTGTTAAGTAAAATCCTAGGCAAGAGTATCATGCGTTTCATAGTTACGATTGTCTAGTCAATGCTTATGATTTTCACAAAGCTTAATGATCTTTGATGTGTTTATCTATCATGCGTTTCATAGTTAGATAACTTGATAAGAATAATTGGGTGCGAGTTGCATTTCATTCAAATCATTGAACTTAGGAAAATCTGAGAATTAATTTGTGCGTTTCACGGTTAATTTGGGGCATTGTCATTCATGGTTTATAAACGAAATAATTAGTAGTCAACTAGTGCGCATATGTTTGTGTGTGCAGAAGGATCCTTTAGCTAGCTTTTTAGCATTATCACTAAACTTGCCTTTAATTTATTTTGCTTGCTGTTTTCAATTTGTTTACATAGCCGAATTTAGTTTAGTTTTAGTTAAGTAAAAATAAATCCCCCCATTCCTTTGTTAATTGTTTTAATTAGTTTAGTTTTTGTATGTTTTAAGTGGTTAGCAAATCCCTCTAATCCCCGGGCTAGAACGATCTCTACTTATCCATACTATGATTACATTATAGGGTTTTAAATTGTGTGTTAGCTTCTAGCATATCAATATGGCATATCGAAAGCAAAGAACAATTTGAGGCGAGGTGGAATGCATTGGTAGAGGAACATAAATTGCATGAAGAAAGTTGGCTTGGGGACATTTATGACTTGCGTGAAAAATGGGTTCCCACTTGGTGTAAGCACCGTTTATCTGCCAATATGTTAAGCAGTCAACGTGTAGAGAGTTCTCACTCTTTCTTCAAGCAATATGTGCATCGAAAGCACTCTTTGACAAAATTATCATTGGTTTTAATCGAGCCCTTGGTCGGTTACAGTTGAAAGAGGTGGTAGCCGACCATAATGATGAAAACTCATCACTTCATTTGCAGCTTAGGACCCCAATGGAAGTTCAATTGGCCAGATTGTACACTCAGTTTATGTTTGAGAGGTTTAAAGTAGAGGAATTGAGGAGTCTTACATGTTTCTTGAGGGAGAAAGTTACGGATGTCAATGAAGAAGTATATAAAGCACTTGAGAGGATTGAAGGGGTCACAAAGGTGTAGAGTTTGACGTATGATAAGGTTGCAGATTATGCAAAATGTAGCTGCAAAGAGATGGAATTAAGGGAAGTTCCTTGTCGGCATGTATTGGCCAATTTGAGAATGAAGCAAGTAGGGTTGTTGCCTCAACAACACATATTAAAAAGGTGGCTTCAAACTGCAAAGTCCAGCATGACACACCCCACCCTCGATACCCACGTGGATACCGAGTGCGAGCGTGCTGGCCGACACTCGGAAGTGACGAAGCCATTAAATGCATGACAACACTTGTGGAAATGAAATTAAATTGTAATAAACGTTGCGGAATTCAATGTCAATATGCATATGGTTCAGAGCGTACTAATTTGAAACAGCGGAAATATAAAAATGAGTCAAGTTCCTAAAATCTCTATCCATAACAGGGATGGATATTATTATAGAAACTGAATAATAGAAAGATAAATCCCTACATGGTTGGGATATCTGATCAGAGCTGCCACGTAGAAGTCTCGACCTCGCCAGATGCTATCTCACTATGTCCTGAAGGGGGCGCAAAAACAAAAGCGTGAGTGGACAAAAATAAAAGTTTTCACAAACCTTTCTCTTTTCAAAGTAATAACCCCCTGTTTGAAAACCAGTATAAATATACCATCGTAGTATAGTTCAAATGATACTTTAACATTATACGAAAACATTTCGAAAGGTATAATAACATAAATCACAGTTCATAGTTCCGTCAACATATATATATATATAATATGGGAAAACCAACACAGGGTATATGCGCGATCACCCATGTACGGGTTGAGGAACAGCCTCTCAATCACCGTACAAGCACTTTACGTTATCCACTATTTTGTACTCCTAGTACCACACACATGTAAGCACTTGCGCCGCAGCGCGTCACACCCGAGTCCTTACGCAGTGGGGCCTTTTCCCCATAAACAACAATAAACGTAAGACAAGCTTGCACTAAGGTATTTACCGGACAATACCCCTGGAGTACAGTGCGTGTGACCCAAACATGTGAGACTTGTCCTATGGCCATGAGAACGGTACTACAACGTAGTGAAAGCATACCTAGTGTGTTTGAAAACATACATACATACTCATGTGTATAGATATGATAAACAATATCCATTTCATAATTCCCAAATATTTATCATTGCATAAATAAATCCTTTCTCAAAACCATATACCAAAATACCGTTTAATATTTATGCAAAAGTGAAATCATAGCATAAACCATTTCATAACATATATTCATACTTGATAAATAGTCTCAATCACTAATTAAATCCATTTCCCAATATAAATACCATAAATAGAACAAATATGGTTGCATAAATAATTGTCAACAAGTATATATATTTATAAATAAATATATATAAATAATCATGCGTCGAAAACCATTTAAAACCATAAATAAATCAATTTCATAAACATTTTCAATCATAAAAACCATTGCATAAAACAAATGTCCACTCACCTCGAAAACGTCTGAATGTTGATCTTAGTCGACATACAAGCTAGCTGAATCTCGCCACTTGGTGGTTAATCCAAGGTCAACAAGAAATAGCACGGAATAGGTCCAAACATATCCATGACCATGATATAGTAGTCAGTTTGCCAACCCAAGAAAATGAACTCGTGGTACCCCATGGCTACCGCAAGTGCGTTGTAATTCGGTGCATTGTAAATTTACCATTCGTAGGGTGTGCCATAAATACATCCTTTGCTATTTCCAATTCAATTTCTTTGTAACAGAATCACTAGCATTTTCAATACCACCCTTAGTTTCATCCATTGCACGATGTCTGAACTTTTTATTTTTATTTTCAGCTCTTCTGTTTGAGTTTCTTGTTTGCTAGCAGCATTAAGGGAAGAATCATCAACTTCGTCAACTCCAGCACCATTTCCATTCTTGATGTACCTATCTATCGGTCTTGCATTGAATACATTCAAGTTCGACAACAACCGTTTAATCTTCTTTACTAATTCATCCTTTCCAACACAAGGTTTCCTTGCAGATTGGGATTCCTCAGATTGACCAACGAATTGATTACCTTCAGATTCGACCATCTTGTGATCACATTGTTACCCAAGTCCAAATTCTGGATTTTCTTATTTCCAACCTGCAGTTGCTTAGCTATATCAAAACATCTAAGTCCCCTACAGTTACAACTCAGAAACTCCTCCACATTGTCATTCAATACAAAACCTCCATCATTGATCCCGAATCCATCAAAGCTATCATACCCATCCATTCTTGAACGTTATGGATCGGTACACCATCCACTCCAAACAATCCTAATATTAAACCTAAAATAACCCAGCAGCCAATTCTCACACAAATATTATAAAATCTGGACCATCATCCGATCATATGTCAATCCATTTCTTTCCTCGGTGACTGCTTCCTTTATAGTTGTCCATCAACAATACCGCCTGCCACTCCAACTTCATCATCGTTGTTCCCACCCACAATATTTTCCAATCAATAGAGCAACTAATGCAGTTCTAGGCTCATTGTTCACATGGGAGTGAAGTCGTCAGTTGGGAGAGCGAGAGACGACGTCGAGCTGTTGCTACGGCGACCCCAACGGCTGCTGCTGACCGAGTTCAAAACGTCGCTGTCATAGCTCCGAGGTGGACCAATAATTTGCAAGTCGGCGCGCTGGGTGAATCTGTGTATCAACCTGCATCCTCACAGCCAAAAACCCAGGCTGCGATTTTGGCAAACCGTAGCTCCCCGACGTATACGAGCCAACCCCAAAACCCAAAATCCAAATCCCCAAAAAAAAACCCAAATCACCGATTCCACCCCGATCTTCACACCAATTTGGAACAATCTCAATTGAATCCCAAATTCCAACTGAATTTAATTGGGGAAGCAGCTGGTGTTGATTGGATTCCATAAAAGTGGGTGGCTCAAGCTTTTTGGCTTTTTACTTTAATATTGGATCAAATTGCCGATTGTCTCTTCCCTTTTTTTTTTTAAGAAAGTTGCTGCTTCAAAGAGAGAGGAAGAGAGGTAAGTCGGGTGAGATAGAAAAATGAGGGAATTAGCTGCACAGCAGCCAATCCCTACACCCAAACCCTAACTTTAACCTATGGGGTGGAAATTACTAAAATGCCCTTACACTTTATAATTTTGTAAAACGTTCGTTTTAACTCCGAATTGAGTTCCGCTTGCGTCCACGCGTTCGTAACGACGAGTACATCGAGAACATGTAAAGAAATAAATTTTTACAAGTCGTCACGAAAAGTCAACAAAAGTCAACATTGACCCTAGGGGTATTTTGGTCATTTCACATAAATTTTGGGACGGGTTGTAACACAAGCTCGTGGGGAGAGTCGTTCGTTGTGGCCTCTGAACTTCTAGCCATGTTATATTTTTTCCAAGGAATCAAAGAACTTTTTAAAATTCCGATGATTAGGAAGTGTGAAAAAAATAGAAGAGGAGAAATCCAAAAATTCGATGATTAGGGAATTTGATAAGAATAATTTGGTTGCGTCGTATTCCATCCAGATTCAATGAACTTAGGAAAATTTGACGGTTAATTAGTGCAGTTCACGGTTAACCCAGGGCATTCTGTCATTCATGAGTACATAGGAAGAATAGGCGGAGATCGATTTGTCGCATGTATGTCATGTGTGGAGAAGGACCTTCTAGCTAGCTTTTAACCCTTGAGTTTACCTTATTTTCATATCATAAGTTTATTTTTTAGTTTAAATTCGTCAAAGCCAACCCCGTTTAATATTTTGGAGTCTTTTTAGTAAAAGTTTCGTCCAAATTCTTCTATAAGTACTTGTTTTGGGCGAGTTAGTTTAGTTTTATTTGTTTTAAGTGATTAACCCAAAGCCCTCTAATCCCGGCCTAGGCTTGATCCCTGCCCTCCATACTACAATTACATTATAGGGTTTAATTTGTGTGTTAAGTTAATTTTCACATCAAATTTTGGCGCCTGACTAGCAGGGTGCAATTTTGCTAATCCCTTGGATTTTGCTTTTGTTAGCTTTTAATTTTCTTTGTTTTCAAGTACTAGTTTATGGCTCGATCTCAACCTATTACCGTGCACATATCTTGGAGTTTGATAAGCGATTTTGAACCAACATTGAAAAGGAAGGAAGCGGCCAACGCCAATCCACCTAGAACTCATGCCATTTTTCGTTCAAAGCGTTAAAATTGGTTGCTTAACAATATAACAAGATGAAGATGTCTAGATAACCACCATAGCCAAATAGCCTTTTTTCCCTTCTATATCCTATATTGTAGGTTTAACCCCTTTGAGCCTTATAGCCTATTTTCTTTGTTAACCCACATTATCCCTACCTAGCCTAGTATAGGACTATCCATACCCTTGTTTCTTAAAGAATAGTGTTTATAGAACTTTTGATTTGGTGAAATTTTCAATGTTGCAAGGTTGTTATTAGTTGTGTTGTTTGGGTGGAAATAGATATGTTATATAAATATTGGTGAAACTTGTGGTGTGTTGTGATAAGTTAAGTTATACTTGTGTATGTTTGAAGCGGGAAGTTATTGAATAGAATTTCAATGGGGAATAAGCGAGAAGTATATGAGTTTAGAAGAAAGTGAGGGGTATAGATGGAAAGAGATGCAATTGGTGCGGGGAAGGATGAATTTGTAGTACCAAATGTATATGATGAGTTGAAATCCTTATTGAAATGGAGTTTGTGATGATAGAGGAAGGGTATAAATTTTACAATACATATGTAATGGCATGGGTTTGGGATTTGGGAACATAGTAGTAAAATTGGCGGTGGTAAGGAAATAGTTTGTTGCAAACAAAAAGGGAAAAAGAAAGTTGATAAAACCCAAAATTGATCGGAAAGAGAGAGTGGTCGAGACATAGAAGCTGGTTGCAAGGCTAGAATTGTGTTAATGAAGCCAATTAGTGGTGGCGTATTATAACGAGTTTTAGAAGCGACACAATACGGCATGGGAAGTGTTGCATACTTATTTAGATCTCACCGTCAAGTTTACGGAGCAATGAAGGCCATGATTGGACAATGTGGGGAGAGGTGAATATTGCCATAAGTAAACAAGTGGCTTTATTGGAGGTGCAAGCGGAGGAATTGCAAATATTGGTTGCACTCTGAAGGATATGTATAGCAATGAAAGGGACCTGCGAGTCGATCTAATCGGGCATGATGCGAAATGCTTAAGAAGAGCATTTTGAGGATGAGAAAAGAGAAAAAGCGAGTCATTCTATTTCAAGATGGAGATTGACTAAGACGGAGTACTTGGGAATTTCTTTTGAAAGGATGCTAAGTCAAGGCGATGCTTAGCCATATTTTGGTGATGTGATTGTGTTCGATACAGCCTTCAACTTTAATGTTTACGGGGATGATGTTTTCCCACTTTGTTGGTCAATAATCATAGTCAAACCATGGTATTGGATTGTGGATTCATAAAAAATGAAAAGGCGAGACCTTTGAGTGGTTGTTTGAAGAATTCCTCAAGTTGTGCGGGTGAGCCACGAAAACTATCATTACGAATCAAGATGGTAGCATAACGAAGGCGATTAAGCAGCAAACAACCTTTCCGCAATTTACTGCATATGGCATATTATTAAGTTATGTGACCATGTACATGTTAAGGATGTTTTCAAAAGATTTGCATGATTGCATATGTGATAAGAGCATATTTGCGATGTTATCATCTTATTTCTTTATGTTTATTTAGTTAATTTCTTTTAAATCTAGTATTTTATTTTATTTTTGTTTTATTAGCCAGAGTAGAAATGGCAAAGTTGGAATTAGGAGGCTAAGGAGAGAAACAAAGCGTTATTTGGATTTGGAATAGATTGCTTGTGTGGCAAGCATTGGAGCACAAGGATTTGGGACGTGTTAAGTTATTAGAAGTGGACACCCAGAGTGATGGATAATGGCACGATTTTGTGTGGATTAGAAGATAGAAGCTTGGAAGATAAGGAAGAATTGCAAAAAAGAATTGGAATCAGTGAGATTTGGTTAGTCTTGTGCAGAACTGCCAACTTCAACAAAGCACACCTAGAATTTATCGGGATGCGTTCACGTGTCATGGCACATATGGATGGAAATCTCTGGATGTCTAGTTTCCACGAGGATTTTTCACAGATCTCAATTAGCACTTCTAGAATTAGTTATAGCTGTTTAGTGGGGGAAAGGTCGAAACAGGCGATGAGTCCTAGTTAGATTTGGTTTCAAGGAAAAAACATGGCAATTGTTTTGTGCATGTTTCTACACTTACTTCAAATGAAATAAGAGTCTAAGGATGTCTAAACACTCTCTAAATCGTGCCATTGGAGGTCCTTCAATGATTCAATCGCGGGGGAAACGCATAAATCTCATTAGAAGAAGCACCAATTTGACACACACCACCTCACGCATTCATCCCTCTTTTTATCGGCTGTATTCTCTGCATCACAACCCTAAAAACCATTCCATTCACCCTTCAATTCATCCATCCATCCAAGGTGAAGACAAGAAGACGTTCAAGTCAGTAGTGGAATTCAAAATTGCTTCTATTCGAACCTTTGTGATTTTGTTAGTTTGTTTTTCAATGTTTCTTGTGAATTGATTTTCAATCATGAGTAACTAATTTCTTTTATAACTAAGGGTGAATTTGAAGCCATGAACATATGTTTATTATGAGTTGATTTATCCGGTTATTTCTTCGTAAATTGAATGTGATTTACTTATTTGTTTTATAAGGGAATTTATCCTTGTATGTATTAAGGTGGGCAACTTAGTTTGTTACACATCCGGTCTTGACAACGGTGTCGGGAAATTAGCCAACACGTGTTAAGTGGCGAAAGCCAATTATGCATGTATATGAAAAAAGTGAGTAGATTTAGAGTTGGAAAGCGGAAATGGAAGTCTTTGTGATGGGTAAAACCTGTTATTCACAGTGCATAACTTGAGTCGGAGCATAGTAAATAGTGCAAGAAATATAAACATTCCACATCCTCGCGAGGATGGATAAGTAGAAATTAATTAAAAGTAGGAACAAATCCTACATAATCCGGAGAATGTATCGAGAACCACCAACCACAGTGAAGCAAGCCACGTCTCATTGGAAATCGAATCCGCCACTAAGTCACGGAGGGCGCAAAACATAAAAAGGTGAGTGGAGTGAAAAAAGCAAGTTTGATAAAACCTTTGTTTTCAAAAGCATAATATCCCCTCACTAGAAAACATGTATAGTTTGAAAATACGTCATACTCTACTGTATGATCCTCAAAATACTATAATAGTAAGGCCAGGGAACTCCCAGAAAATTAGGTATTGCTCAAAACACGGGTGCTCTAATCGAGACTAGCTGCTCATCCATATGTAAACACACAAGCCCAGTAGATAAGCTACGAGGAACAGGCTAGGTATATGAGTAATACGAGTACTACAATGACGTGAGTCTAACGTTAGTGCTATGCACAAAAATTAAACGTCACACAGGATTCGAGTTGCCTAGTGCAGCCTAGAACATGCTAGTACCTACAATGGATCAAAGTTGCGTGGCAATATTTGGGAGTGACACCTCAAGCACGTCAAGGCTAGTCTGGCCATAAGGCGAAAATGCGATGCCGGGTGTTGTTCTACATCTGCTGATGACCAACAGTATAGAAGCATGTTACAACCCGTCCCAAAATTTTGTAAAATTACCAAAATACCCCTAGTGACCCGATGTTGACTTTTGTTGACTTTTTGAGACGACATGTGAAAATTATTTTCTTTACATATTCAAGTAGTACTGCGTCAGTACGAACATGTGTGTGAATGCAGCGGAACTCAATTTGGAGTTAAAGCGAGCGTTTTTCTGGAACTTTTAAGTGTATGGGCATTTTAGTAATTTTCTGGTTTGCTTATTAGGGTTTTGGGTTGACCTAGCTGCTCTGCTGACCATTTCACTCACCTTCACGATCCCTCTCTCTCTTTCTCTCTCTCTCGACCAAAACTCAAGCAGTACACACGAAACCTAAATTTTAGACGAATCACAAAAGCATCGAGCAGTTGCTCAGATCATAGCCATTGTGATCGTCTCGTCATTTCGGCGAGAATGTGATTCAATTCTTGAAACTCAAACCAATCGTGGCCCGACCGCGGAACAAAATCGACAAGCGCAATTCAAGTTTAGTACAATCCAGAGCTTAGGTAGGGCCTCGACCATTTTCCATTGGTTTTATTACGTTGAGTAGGTTTAAATCGACATAAGAGCGTGGAGTTTGGTGCGAGTTTTGAAGGAGGAGCGAATTAGGGTTTCGGCTACGGCCAATTTTAGGCCATCTCGCGGCCAAATTGGTATGAAAATATTCTACTCGTCAATACGCTTCATTTTGATATATAGTGCGTTAAATTTGGCGAGGAATGAATGAGTTATGAATTTTTGAAGTTTTGGGATTAAATCGGTGAATTTTCAATCGGCCGAACCAGGCAGTAGGGCGGCGTGGCGGCGGCTCGGCCCGGCCGGCGAGAGGTTGAAAGGTGATGGAATATTCCATCAATGTGAGAACTCAAACTACGACGGCGTCGAGAATATTCCGTCAGAAAAAAATTATATTAAATTAATATTTGATTAGCCTTGCCCGACTTTAACGCAGCGATGTCGGCGAGCGCGTGGGCAGCAATCGGCATGTGCGTGGGATGGCGTCATCGAGACGCGTGAGCACGTGCCAGCTCGTGGCGGCTCCTCCCAGCGTGCCTAAGCGGATTTCGTAGCGTCTTGACCAGCGCAGCCAGCCTTGATAGCGATGGAGCCAGTGGAGAGCAAGGTTTCGAGCCAATCATTTTTAAGGCGGTTTAGCGAAAATAGTATTATTTTAGGTTATTTTTTTCATATAAGGGTTATATTAATTTATGTTAGGGATGTTTTGAACACTTTCCCCTAATATTAAATAGATGGTCTTGAAGCCCCTTAAACCGAGGAGGGAGGCAACAGAAGTAACACTCCGAGCACTTGTGAAGTGGACTTTGTTTTCTTAAATGGTTTATATGCTTGAAAATAATTATTGCTTTGATATAATTATGAGTTTAAATGTTTTTGAGGCATGTTTATATATATATATATGGATATATATATATATATATATATGGATATATATATATATATATATATATATATTATGAAATTATTTTGAGATATGAAAATATATATGGATATATATTATGGAATGATTTTGAGATATGAATATTATATGGATATATTGATATTTAATCTATGGCTTCTAAGCATGAATATGTTTGATTACAAAGGTTTATTTGGGAAATTATGAAATGGATATTATTTCTTTATATCTAAACACATGATTATATGTATGTTGTCAAACACACTTGGTATGCTTTCACTACGTTGTGAAATCTCGTCTCACGGTAGTAGGACAAGTCTCACATGTTTGGGTCACAAGGGGGTATTGTCAGGTAAATACCTTGAGTGCAAGCTTGTCTTACGTTTATATTTATTTTGGGGAAAAAGCCCCACCACGTAGGTGCAAAGGGTGGCCAGACGGCTAATGCGCAAGTGCTTGTGTGGTACTAGGAGTACAAATTGATTGATAACGTAAAGTGCTTGTGCGGGGGATTGAAGGTTGTTCCTCAACACGTACATGGGTGATTGCACATATACCTGTGTTGGTTTCTTATCTATACTATTGATATATTTGGTGAAATGACTTATGGAAATATGAATTATTCACAGTTCACTTTGAGATTTACTTTCAGTTATATATATTATAGTATGATTTTACAAATATCTTGCTTGGTTTCAAATAGGGGTTACTATGTTGAAAAGAAACCTATTTGAAAACTTTTTATTTTAGATCCCTCACACCACTTTTGTTTCGCCCCGCCAGGACCTGGTGATAGAGCATCTGGTGAAGTCGAGGCATACAGTGGCCGACTCACGATTCTCTTCGACCATGTAGGCATTCATTTTTATTTAGTTTCTTTAATAATATCCATCACACAGTATGGATAGAAATTCTAGGAACTTGATTTATTATTTTGTTTCATTGATTCAAATTGAAATGCGCTTTGAACCTTGTGCATATTGGAATTAATTTCCGCAAGCTTTATAGCCGAGTTTAATTTGCTTAAGCTAAGTGTTGTCATGCATATAATGGCTTCGTCACTTACAGTGTCGCCGACATGCCCAAACTACGGTATCACGTGGAGTATCGAGGGTGGGGTGTGTAAAACATATACTTGGCAAAAATAATACGAATGTTAACACCTCAACAATCGCATATATTTATCAAAACAATTTAAGAAGCGGTGAAAACCATGCATAATAATATATTTTATCAAAACAAGAATCCACTCACTCACTGTAAGTAGTAGGAGTCGTATTTATCTTGGGTAGCGGTAGTCATCACGGATAAGTCTCACCTATGAGATATCACTATAGTAATGATTAAACTCATAAAGGTTACTAATTAAACTAATTAATGACACTTATCCCTTGTTTGCTCAACACGGAGTCGAGAAACACCGAAAAATACCATCACGTCTTGCCCTTCGGTAGTCACCCAGCGTAAATCCACCTCGCCTGCGCATCGGCCAGATTGAATAGTGTCCCGGCCGCCCAGCGCGCGGATCACGTGGCTCACTCATGACTTCAGCGCGGCTCATGGCGTTGAGTGCAATGTCGTCGATTGATGGCGTTACATCTAGCGAATATTCGGCATCTCGCGTTAAATCCAATAGAATATTCGAGCGGCGTTAAAGGAATATTTCGAGAAATATTCGGTTTAGGCGGAGTTGCTAACGTCGTTGGCGGTCCTGCTTGCAGCCAGCTCTGTTCACCCAGGCAGCGCCCAGCTAGAATTTTTGGCGGTTTACGGAGAATTTTCAAATCTCCATAACTTCTTCATCTCTTGGCCAAATTTACGTTCTTTATATCAAAATGAAGCTAGAGATGAGCAAAATGACAGTTTACCTTTGGTTTTGGTTGTACAAGCTCGGGAAATGGCATGTATTTGCCTCGAAAGACCGCGGCTACGTAACTGTCGATCTACATCAAAACTCGACCAAATCAAGCAAAGCGACATATGAAAATTCATCTACTCAATGAGGAGAATCCAATGGTGGTAGTTAGAAACCTCACCATCGGTCTAGAATGGCGAGAAAATTGCCGAGAAGGTCGGTTCTTCCGTGTACTTTTTCGTCAAAGGAGTCGGGGATTTAGACGAGCAGTTTGCACCATTAAGTCCGGCGTCGAGGCAGATGGTGGTGATTTTAGTTCACCTCGGTTAATAGGTTTCGTCGATGTGCATATGCACATACGGTGATAAGAGAGAGAGAGAGAGAAAAGAGAAAAAGAGAAATGGGAAAAATAAGGAAAGTGATGAGGAAGAAGAAGCAGGAAAAAAAGATATTTTGGGTTTTGGGGGTATTGTGCACTTACCAAAGCGATAAAATTACGATCTCATGTACAAAATAATCCAACGCTGCGTGTCGAAATATTCCGGGGTATTTATAACAGAAGCTTTTTACGGGATGTTACGGTTTGCATGCTGAGGTTTTGGGCTAGAATATAAGGGAATTTCACCTAATCGTTATGAACTTGTTTTTATAAGTAGTAAAAATCAAAGGACATCGGTTGTGTTAAGTAAAATCTAGGCAGAGTATCATGCGTTTCATAGTTACGATTGTCTAGTCAATGCTTATGATTTTCACAAAGCTTAATGATCTTTGATGTGTTTATCTATCATGCGTTTTCATAGTTAGATAACTTGATAAGAATAATTGGGTGCGAGTTGCATTTCATTCAAATCATTGAACTTAGGAAAATCCCGAGGAGTAATTTGTCGTTTCACCGGTTGGTGGGGCATTGTCATTCATAGTTTTATAAACGAAATAATTGGTAGTCAACTAGTGCGCATATGTTTGGCGTGTGCGGGGAAGGATCCTTTAGCTAGCTTTTAGCATTATCACCTAAACTTGTCTTTATTTATTTTGCTTAACATTTTTTCAGATTTGTTTACATAGCCGGTTAGTTTAGTTTTAGTTAAGTAAAAATAAATCCTACATTCCTTTGTTAATTGTTTTAATTAGTTTAGTTTTTGTATGTTTTAAGTGGTTAGCAAATCCCTCTAATCCCGGGCTTGAGCGATCTCTACTTATCCATACTATGATTACATTATAGGGTTTTAAATTGTGTGTTAGCTTCTAGCATATCCAATATGGCATATCGAAAGCAAAGAACAATTTGGCGGAATGGAATGCATTGGTAGAGGAACATAAATTGCATGTTGAAGAAAGTTGGCTTAGGGACATTTATGACTTGCGTGAAAAATGGGTTCCCACTTGGTGTAAGCATAGTTTTGTCTGCTTAGAGTATATTAAGACGATCCAAGCGATGTAGAGAGTTCTCCTCTTTCTTCAAGCAATATGTGCATCCGAAAGCACTCTTTGACAAAATTATCATTGGTTTTAATCGGGCCACTTAGTCGATTCACGATTGAAAGAGGTGGTATGAGCCATAATGATGAAAACTCATCACTTCATTCTGCAAACTTAGGACCCCCGATGGAGTTTGATTAGCCCAAATTGTACACTCGAGTTTATGTTTGAGAGGTTTAAAGTAGAGGAATTAAGGGAGTCTTGTGTTTCTTGAGGAGAAAGTTCACAGGATGTCAATGAAAAGTATATAAAGCACTTGAGAGGAGGATTGAAGGGGTCACAAAGGTGTAGAGTTTGACGTATGATAAGGTTGTAGGATCATGCAATGTAGCTGCAAAGAGATGGAATTAAGGGAAGTTCCTTGACTAGGCATGTATTGGCCAATTTGAGAATGAAGCGAAGTAGGGTTGTTGCCTCAACAACACATATTAAAAAGGTGGCTTCAGCTGCCAAAGATCGGCTGTCCCGGTTTGGACAATGAGCCATCACATCTCGGGGGCCAGGCTCGCCGTGGCATGATATTGTCATTTGGGCCACGCCTCACGGGTTTTGTTTTTGGGAACTCGCGAGCAACTTCCCGGTCAAATTGGCCCGTCATGGGATTTCTGCAGCGAGCTACGCTTAAAAGGCCTTGTGCTAAATGAAGGTGGGTATGTACATATAAGGCACACCACCCTCTCTCCCAGATTGGTCAATGCTTGAGATGTCACAATCCACCCTGCAAGGGGAGCAGATGTCCTGCTTCCAGCACATCCCGTCTTGAGCGGCCGGGAGTAAGCTCACGATACCATTGTCACATAGGACGAGCTTTGTAGTAGCACAATATTGTGCATTTTGGAGCCACGCCCTCACGGTTTTGTTTACGGGAACTCACGAGCAACTTCCGATGGGGTCACCCATCCTGGGATTGCTTTCAGCCCAAACTTCACTTAACTTGGTCAGGTGGAATGCGAGCCGGGTGACTCCCAAAAGACCTCGTGCTAAATGGGGTGGGCATATACATATAAGGCACATCACCCCCTCTCTTCGTTGGTCGATGTGAGGATGTCACAATCACCCACCAAGAAACGGGCGTCCTCGGCACATCCATCTGCGACAATGAGAATGACTCACGATACCATTGTGTCACATCGGACGGGCTTTGCCATAACGCGATATTATGCTTGCTTTTTTGGGCCATGCCCTCACAATTTTGTTTACGGGAACTCGAGCAACTTCTCGGTGGGTCACCTATCCCTAGGATTGCTCCTGGCCAAACTTCCTTAACCCGGAGTTAGATGGAATCGAAGCCGGTGAGTTCCCAAAGCCTCGTGCTAATTGGAGGTGGGCATTACATAAAGGCACACCTTACCCCCGCTAGTTGGTCGATGTGGGATGTCACAATCCACCCACTTAAGGGGAACAGCGATCTCGCCCCTTTTATCGTGCCGAGGCAGCCAGTGGCTATGATACCGTGCATCACATCCCGGATAAGCGACTCTGTAGTAGCAAGATATTATGCCTTTGGGCACGCCCTCACGAGTTTTGTTTACGGGAACTCCACGAGCAACTTCGCAGTGGGTCACCCATCATGGGGTTGCTCTAGCCAAACTCGCTTAACCCGGAGTTCAATGGAATCCAAAGCGTGAGCTCCAAAAACCTGCGTGCTAAATAGAGGTGGGCATGTACATAAGGCACATCACCCCTCTTCGTTGTCGATGTGAGATATCACGAGTGAAGAGAGCCACATAAGTCCTTGTAAATGCAGGTAGTGAATCTTGTGGCAAACACTCACTACTGCCTTGTCTAAGGGTCACAACATACTGATTGGCCGGCGGTGATGTCGAAGGAAGCTGTTAGGCTTCTAACTCGCACTTTCAAATCCTTGAATACGAAGATGAACGCATTAGGTGGTGTCAAAAAGCGTTGGCAAAAACAAAGTAGCGAGGCGGAGTTCTGCGATTCTCAAGAAAGCGAGATGGTTAAAGATCCAATGCAAGTAAAAAGAAAGAGAGGCGTCGAAAAAAGTGCAAAAGACTAAAAGAAGCCAATATAGAGACGCATATACTTTGGGAGCAAGAACAATTGTTCATTACCAAAAACAATGTAAGCATAACGAAACTACTTGTTGCTTATGATTTTCCAATCATTACATTATAGTGTTAGTAATATCGTACAAACTAGTTGTCGACATTAAATAAGATTTGTTTTTGTAATTGTGGAGATGCTTGTCAGAGTAATGTTGAAAAAGAACAAAGACGGATACCTCAAGGAAGTAGGTGCGATATTGACGTGAGAACTAACATTCCAAAGGGTGTTAAGCCCAATTCGCGACCCTCTTCCAAGTATTACAACGATAGAGGCGGCTAAGGATCATTCAACTGTTTGGATGAGTTTTGCCAACCAAGATCAGGTAATCACGAAGCAAAATGAGAATGAGGAAGAAAAATGCTCTCGTGATGTAAGTCCATTATTCCTTGCATCATAGGTGTTCTTTGCGTCTTGAAATCAACTCACTTAGGAAACGAGAGAGTTATTCGAGGAGGGTAAGGTCGAAGTTTTACGTGATCACTTACGCAATTGTGAGTACGAATCGCCGATAAGAGCTATGGTTTAAAATTGTAATTGCGGAAACAACGACATATGTCTCCGCTTTTTCTTATACTTGCTGGCTCATCGCTGCCTACGGAGGCGGGGTTGATTGATTAATTTGTATGACCATCGAGGAACTTTTTATTAATTTCTTTTATTCCAATGATTTTTTTTCATCATTTTATCGTTAGGAGCAGTTCTAATTGCATCAAATAAGAATTTTAAAATTTTTATTCGATCCTCTGAATCAATTCTTACTTGTTCGTCTCTTATTTATTACTGTGTGTGTGTGTGTCTCTCTTATTTGGCGAATCATAGTCACCCACGTTGTTGAAGAAGCGAAAGGAAACCTCAGCGGAAGAAAGCGGATGTAGAAATACAGATCATCCTTCCGAATGGCCTTCTCCTGAGAAAATCCTTGCGCGTCAGCACTACAGCGATTGAGTCCCATAGTGTGGCCAGGCGGTGTGTACAAGGCCGGGAGAGCTTGAGATTCACAGCCGTATGGTGACCGTGATTACTAGCATTTCGAGAAAAAGGTCTTGGGAGGAAAAGGAAACAACGGAGGGATCAGAATCGAACCTAAATGGGAATGACATAAGAAAAGTCCCCTTATATATTAAAGAAAAGTGAAAGGCACATACTGAGAAAGTGATTAGAGGCACGATGGAAGTAAACCAATTCCTCTACCCATTAACACTTCTTGGTAGTTATTTTTGTATGTTGCGGCAGCTAAAGGCCCGGCCCATAATTGGTTTGACTTTCTTTGATTAGTTTTTAGTGCGAGATCGGGTCGTTAGCGAATCATTCCTTAGTGCAAGCACTAAGTAAATTAATAAAATTACTTGCTGTCGTGTTGGGCATGGTGCGGTAGCGGGCGTGCCGCCACGCGCCATAGTCGCTGATCCTTACTAGTCAAATATCTTTTAATGACAAAAATATTAATTACTTTTGTATTGCAATTGGAATGATATTAACTCCTATTTATTCATTATCATATTCGCCCAGGATATTCTATGGATACAAGCTTTTATTTCCCCAAACTCTTATTTTTTATTACGGACATGAGAATTATTTGTTTCGATCTCATCCTTTTACAGCAATAGGTATTGGTGTTTATCCGTTTCGTTTTATCATTATCGAGTTGACAAGGTCGAAGCTATTATATCCAATTATTTTTTCGATAGTTTTGTGAGTCAACCAAAAAAATTAAGCCTTTATAGATAAATTGGTAGTACGAGAAACTCTTCTTTGCGGTGGCGACCCATCCTAAGGTACAACCTTTTGATCACGTTGAATCGGCGAGAATGATTCGGAGTTCTTGCGAGATCTGACTCTTCTCCAAGCAGTGGTTGATACCATCCATACAATCAGCGGATTCGAGTTTGGAGTAGGGGCAGCGTGTATACGAGACTATTAGTGAAGTTTGGAAAAATTTACACAACGAGAAAGCATCTTGAAGAGAAAGCAAGCATATGAGAGGTTACGATGTATGAAAGTTTATGAATGTTTTGGACATGTTATGAAAGTTTATGAAAAGTTGTGACAACATGTAACATTTAATTGTGTGACCTTTACAGATTAGAATGTCAATTTACATTCCTGATTGCTTATGAAAGCTTATGAAAAGTTATTCAAGTTTATGAACATTCACCAATTTTGCTTATGAAAGATTATGAAGCTTATGATGGCTTATGAAAACTTATTCAAGTTTGCGACCTTTACAAATTGCTTATGAAAGCATTCATAATCTTATTACAAGTTTAAGAAAAGTTGTGTGACATGTAACTTGTTAACTTTGTGACAACTATAGATTAGAATATCAAATTTAGACAGCGCTTATGAATGAATATGACGCTTATGAAAAGTTATGAAAGCTTATGAAAGCTTGATAGCTTATATGATAACTTGTGATAGCTTATGAAAACTTATTCAGAAGTTTATGACCTTTACATATTACTTGTGAAGCTTATGAAAGTTATGCAGGTTATGAAATTTACACACTTTGCTTATGAAAGGTTATGAACGCTTATAATGGCTTATTATAGCTTATGAAAACTTATTCAAGCTTATGACCTTCTGATTGCTTATGAAAGCTTTATTAATCTTATTCAAGTTTATGAAAAGTTGTGACTACATGTAACATGTTGATTACGTGACCTTTACATATTAGGGTGTCAAATTTACACACTCTTGATGATGAAAGATTATGAACCCTTACGAAGGTTATGAAAGCGCTTGAGCCGCTTATCAAAGCTTATGGCTTCGTGAAAGTTTGTGAAGCTTGATGGCTTATGAAAACTTATTTAAGTTTATGACCTTCTGGATTAGCATGAAACTTTTGAAGGATTATTCAAGGTTATAAAATTTACATACTTGCTTATGAAATATTATAAATGCTTATGATAGCTTATGAAAACTAAGCATAGTTTATGACAGCTTCCTGATTACGCCCTTGAAATCTTAAAGCAATTTGAGGAAGCTCCATAAATGGTACTTGCTAAATGTCTTTACACGTTATTGACAAGCATAACAAAATATGCGGGTTTACAAACAAGTCCGCAAGAAAAAAAAATTTACGAACGCACACATCACCAGCGGATGAAAAAATACCCGATTTACCAAAATCGCAACTTTAATATCTTTTACATAGGTAGATAAACAAACCCTAAGGAACTTTTGATCCATTGCGAGTGGCGCTACGTGCTCATGGTCCTTGTAATCACCATCACATTTGTGATCTCTTCCACGTGATATTTGACCTTGCATGACTTACTTTGTCGATCTTGACATCAGTTGATCATACTTATGCTTGAGCTTGGTATTTGGCGTTTGTACTTGGCTAATTTGTACAATGGCTGATTGAGCTCCATGTGTAAGTTGACCAATGTGGATTGTTATTCCACACACACTTTTGATGCCACCACAGTTACAACATGAGTTTGCACCAAAATTTTCTTTGCTTAAGCCAATTACTATCAATTGGATAATCGAAATCATAATCGGTTTTGAATATGAATCAACAATTACATTGGTTCTTGCCATGGTGTTAAAAGTATGGTTTTGAATCTCGGGAAATACATTTTTTAACAAGTGGTTGAGTATGAAATTGTTATGTCTCAAAAGTGAAGTGTTGGTCTTTATAACACAGGTAACATGTATGAAGAATAAATGGCACCCCAAAAAATGAGTGCATTTAAAGTGACAATTGATCGTTTGTCATGTATTGTTTGGGTTTTATGAAAAGTTGTGTCATCCCACTGCTTGCGTAGTCTCCTTTAGTCGCATTGGAACTAAATGGTTAGCCTTACAATTCAAATATTTATTTTTCATAACAATATAAGCATGTATAGGATATACTTATTATATTTCATTTGTTGTTGTTTCAAAAAGCACAAAATTTTTTTATGAGTTCACTCATTTAAATTTAAGCGATGGAATGAAGGGACGGTTTAGCATTGTGGGGGTGTTATGAAATCTTGTACTTGTTTGCAAGGCCGTCATTTTGTTCCTTCCACAAGCACACAATAAATTTTGATTGAGACATTTAACTACATAACAAATCATTTATCTTCATCCCCCAGTACATGTAGTAATACTAATCCTGCATTAGAACTTACATATATTGAATGACCATATCACATATATTACAACCAACGGTTTCCAACGATGATTCATGAGAGGTTCAACAAAATATCACAAAATTATCATCCTTGGTCACTGACCTAATATATATGTCGATCACGCAATGTCCATTTTCTTCTTTTGTCACATCTTGGATACCCTTCATCAATAGGCAACACTAGGCCGGCATAAAACATAAACAAACCAACCGCTTCTGTACAACTTGTGTTTCTTCTTCAATTCCACATCCTGGTGTCTAGGTGGGACTCTTTGATTTACCTCGTGAATCCATTTCATAGAAATATTTAATGCAGCTGAACAAAGCAATATTCATGTTGGCCTCCCATTTTTTAGGCGTTGTTGATAGTTTTAATGGCTTCCAATTATGAGCAGACACATTAGTTTCTAGACAAGTGCAATGAGCTTCTTTCAAAACAAAAGCGACATTTATAAAGCATTGTATTCCAAAAAGCAGACGCTTTGAAAGCCTTGTATACTTTGTGTCAAATGGTACCCTCTTGTCACCGCTCTTAAATTCTTTGGCGGAGTGGTGCTTATTTAAGGTGGTTGGATAGAGGGATTTTGAAGGGTTTTCATTTAAGGTGATTGGTTGAAGGGAGTTGGGTTTTGGGGGGTATTTAAGGTGATGGGAGAAGATCTAACATGCCAGAAGCGCATTGAAGAAAGACATGGATGTGGAGTAACTAAGGGTTATGGTGGGGTGGAGAAATGGGTTATATTTAGGGTGGAGTTATGGGAGTCATGATGATGTGGAGGTGTATGGGATTATGATGGTGTGGAGAAGAATGGAGTGTATTGGGGACCGAGATATCTTTTCCCACCCAAATCTATTAAGCACTTTCCATTTCCGCCAAATCTATAATGGAAAATGGTGGATTCTATTTTCAGCCCACTTTTCAGCGTTTCACAAGGTTTAGGCTACAATTTGACAACCAACCCTTATTCAACACCATTTAGACAAACATTAAAATTTCATAGACTCTCATAACCTTGAAACAACCTCTTACATGCAATAATCCTTCACTTAACCTTTCATAACACCTCGGAACAAAAAAATAGCCGCTTATTCAATCCATTTAGACAAACAATCAAACTTCATAGTGACACCCCAACTGGATATTCCGAAGAATGCGAAATCAAGGCATGTTTGGCCATTTTCCGGAGAATTGATGAAAGTCATGTCATGTAGATGAAGTGGGATTTCTAAATAAAATAAAACCAAAGTCTGAAATTGTTAAAATCATGTCACGGCGAAATGGAAGCCTGAGGTAAAACCCTTAATACATAGCATGAAATGTTCGAGCATAGATAAAAATACGATGAAAAAAGAAAGTCACCGGGATTCACATACTAAATAGGATGGATAAAATATCTTGGTGGAAGAAGAAATCCTACATTTATATGGTGTGGAAGTCGTAAACACCATAATGGTCACGCTACGCCACTAGTCCGGCTACTATGTCTGGAGGGCACAAAAGCGAGAAGGTGTGGTGGGCAAAAATAAACATTTCTAAAACCTTTGTTTTTCATAACATAATAACTCCTCTTTGAAAATATTTGTATAATTTCCCAAAATCATACTAGCATAGTGGCAGAAAACTTTCAAAAGGTTTAGTTAAACACCTTTATCTCAACATAATATAATATTAAATCGTTAAAAGAAACGATGCTAAAAGCTTAACGAGGCCAAAATGAAGATAGAGAGAAGGGGGAAAAAGATTATACCGATTTAGAGAGAGCTCAAAAAAGTGTCGAAAATGGCGAAAATTGGCACGAAAGTCTTGGTTTACACCGAGGTCCGATCTACTCCAAAACACATGATTTTAGGATGAAAATTCATCTACTCAACACGAGGATGCTAATGGTGGTGGTTAGAAGTCTCACCTTGGTCGGTATTTTCAAGAAACTACTTCGGAAGGAGTCTAGTTCTTCCGTGTGCAATTTAGTCAAGCGGTAAGAAGTTTGGGCAATCGGCTTATCTTGTTGAACTTCAGTGAGTTACAACGAACAAGATGGTGGTGTGGTTTTGGCTCGGTTAGAAAGAAATGATGTGGCCATTGTGTGTGCACTATGCACGTTTTCACGGGGAGAAAGGAAGAAGGGCTGAAAAAGAGAAGAGTGAGGGAAAAAAAGAGATCGGGGGAAAAAGAGAAGAAGAGATTTTTCCCAAATTAGGCCGTATTTCTATATTTCCATATTTCCATAACGAGGGAAATAATATTTAAACGTGCGTAGCGTTTTAGTTAGGCGTCGGATTTTCATCTCGTTCGCTCCACGCACACGTGGCAAAGTCTTGCCTGAATACAACAAGTAAAAATTCAAAATTCATAAAGAGCTCAAGCGTCCGTAGGACTTCACTTAACGTTCAAGGGTATTTTGGTAAATTACGTTCGAGAAAATAAAATACAATAAAATTAGGGACGAGGGTTATTACACGTAGCCTCTCATAACCACAACAAACCTTACCGGATATACAATAACTTTGCATAACTTTTACTCTTATGACCCCATCACTTTCCACTTGAAACCCTCCCGAGCTCGTCGTTTGTATCAACCACCGAAGGTGCCCGCGTCACAATTATTGAATAAAAATTATATAAGGTGTAAAAACGGAAAAAGTTCATAAAAAATAATGTACAATACGCAAAAAAATGTGAATTTTTTTTTACAGCGCTTCGTAATGACAAGCTCTACAACTTTAAGTAAAGGTTACATAGTCGTTTGAATTTTTTAAACCTCAATATCGATAATTATTTACAGAAAACTGTCAATTGTCATTTTGTGTTTACGCTCCATTCTTCTTAGCGGATGTCTTTTTTCAGAATTTCTTTCATGAAAACATGATCTTATCGCATGCTCGGAAGATGAGCTTGAGTTGGATCGTTTATATCACGTTCAAATTTTCTGATTGCTAAATTATTGGTCGATGTTATATAGTTGGCCGGAGCATAAACTCCAAGCTATATTTTCATGAACTGTAAAAATTTGAACATGATATAAGCGATTCCAAGCGAGTTCATCTTTGGGAAATACAATACAAGATCATGTTTTCATAAAAAGAAATTATGAAAAACAACATCGGTAGAGAAGAATGGGCGTAAACGCAAACAACAATCGACGGTTGTATATAATTATAAGGATAAGAGGGTTTAAAAAACCAAAGCGACTGTATAACCTTCACCAAAAGTTGTGAGGCTTGTCATTACAAGCATTTTTATTTATATTTTTCATTTTCGCACTTGTACATTATTTTCTTATGAACTTTTCCCTTTTTTAATATTTTAATCAAATGTGCCACGTGACATCTTCTAGTGCTTTGGTAGGGCTTAAAGTTTAAGGTATAATGTCATAACCTTTCTGAGATTTTCATCCTTGTAATGTCGAGTTCATATATCGCACATTTATTCATCATAGTTTCACAAGCTTTACCGCGAGGTATCAACACACGATAACTGTCATTTGTCCCCAGCGAAGTCTTTTAGGGTAACAATAACATCTCATAACCTCTCACAAACCTGACACAACACAGCATGCAACATCACATAGAGTACAATTTAGTATCATAAGTATCGTACAATCAAATATAGCATATGAGAACAAAAATATCATTTTCATAACCTTGCACAAGAAATGTCAAGTACATTTGATCCAGCTTATAACTACATTGGCCGCAAAACACTAACTTCAAAATACCATTATCTTAAATTGTCACCCTGATACATTGCATAGTCTAGTCACAAGCTATCCTACCTAATTCTAATATTATGTCCCACGAGAGGACCTCACGTGAGTCTACATTATGAACTCCATGCAACATGTTAGCGACCATCAAGTAAGCGAAACATTGACCACGTTCTCGTCAAGTCATCTAATGGCAATCGAGGGGGAAAAAAATTCTACAATCTTCAATGCATATATTCCACAATCACGTTGCATAAACAAATACCATTTAGAACCAAAATCAATGTCAAATAAGTGTCAACTACTTCCATATGATTACATAAATTGTCACTCACCCATTATCTTGTTGTGGAACATCATTAGCATACTCGTCTGCCAAGGTCCTTGGGGCCTTCCCAATTTGGCTCTTCGGCGACGGGTAAAACATGACAAGCATGAGTCAATTTCTCAGCCGCCTCTCACGAATGCACTTTAGTGCTTCCTTAAGTCATAAGCCACCACTTCACCATTCACGAGGTCAATCACGAAATGACCTTGAGTGCTTTCTCTTTGGCAGGTTTAGTGTGAATAACAAGAGTTTTTGAACCCCATCTTTGTCCAAGCTCTATTATAGTTTGGCACTTGCCCGGTCACATATTTTACCAATATCGGCACAAATCCATGCGACACGTAGGACTATCTTTCCTCCTTTGCCTTTCCATCGGCTCTCAAATTCACGTTCACAGTACCCCTACGCCAATTCAACAAGTTCACCACTAAATTAATATTTCATTTTTTAAAACCAATACATTGACAGAAGCTAATGAGTGTTACTTTACCAAAAATGATTGTTTGTGGTAATGTTGAAAACTAGCAATTGAACATTTGTCTTTGCAACCTCTTGCTTGATGCTTGTTTAATAGGTACAATTGCAAATGCATGTGCTACCAAATTGGAATGTTAATTAGCATAACTACTCATAAAGTTAAATCAACCTTACCGCAGTATATACTCCATACTACATAGAACTTATGAAATTACACTTGTGATAGCCAACTTGTGTCTTTAAGAAGGCGCCTCCAAAGTTATCGTGCGCCGGTGTGCTATATGCTAACGGCACCACCCGACCTAACAATGTAAAAACATCAATAATGTATTATCACAATTAAGTAAACTCCATGACCATAAATACGAACCAAAACAATTGTGAAATTAACTTACGATCACTCCTTCGCCTTCTCCTCCTTGAAATCGTACAAAACGTCCATTAACTCCTGATGCATTGTTTATCAACTAACTTTCATGTGCCTATCCCTATCTTGGACATCCTCCACCGACACCACCTAACTTTTTTGCACTTGGTTCGCTAAATGTCATCTCCGTATACTCTCACTACTTTATGTTTCTTGTTTGCAATCGTTGACACCCCACCCTCGATACCCACGTGAATCTAGGAGTGCAGGCGTCTTTGGCCAGAGCACTCGTAAGTAGCGAAGCCATTAAATGCATGACAACACTTAGTGTAACCAAAATTAAATTGTAATAAAGTTGCAAAATCCTATTTCAATATGCATATGGTTGGAGCGTGCTAATTTTGAAAGCAGTAGCGGAAAAACAAATGAGAAAGCGAGTTCCTAGAATCCTACATCCATATGAGGGATGGATATTATTATAGAAGGCGAAAAGAAAGGTAGATCCTACATGGTCGGGATGGATGATCGGTACCACGCAAAATCCTCATTGCTTATTTGGATGCACTATCACTATGTCTTGAAGAAACGCAAAAAACAAAAGTGTGAGTGGAGCCAATAAAAGTTTTAGCAAAACCCTTCTCTTTTTTCAACATACTAACTTGTTTGAAGAAAGCAGTATATCGTCGAAACATACTATCATAGTATAGTTCAAAAGATACTTTAAAAAGTATCTGAAAATAATTCAGAAGATTGTAACATTCATAAATCACCATTTCATAGTTCCAAGAATATATATAGACAATGGAAAACCAACCGCAGGAGGTATATCTGTGATCACCCATGTATGCGGGTTGAGGGCAACCTCTCAATCACCGTACAAGCTCAATCGTTATCCAATAATTTGTACTCCTAGTACCACACACATATAAGCTTATTATATGTGCATCACACCCCGAGAAGTCCTTGCGTAGTGGGGCCTTTTCCCCATAAGCAACCCAATAAACGTAAGACAAGCTTGCACTAAGGTATTTAGGACAATACCCCTGGAGTACGATGCGTGTGGCTTTAAACATGTGAAAGAAGCGTCACGGTAGTGAACGGTACTACAAACGTAGTGAAAGCATACCAAGTGTGTTTGAAAACATACATACATACTCATGTGTATAGATATAGGAGTCAAAATCCTTTTTCATAATTCCAAATATCTAATATTGCATAAATAAAATCTTCCCTCAAACCATATATCAAAATACCGACCATTTAATATTTATGCAAAAGTGATATCATAGTGTAAACCATTTCAAAATGTATAATCATACTTTGGTATAAAACCACAATCACCATTTAAATTCATATCCAATATATAACCATAAATAAAACAAATATGGTTGCATAAATAATTATCAACATGTATATATATTTATAAATAAATATATATATATAAATAAAAATGCTGTGAAAACCATTTAAAACTATATAGAAATCAAAATCATATTTAATTTTAAACATAAAAACCATTTAATAAAGAAGCCAAAAGTCCACTCACCTCGAAAATATCTAGACGTTGATCTGAGTCAGCATCCACCGCCAACTCCTTGACACTTGTGAAAAATATCTTCGGGATTTATCCAGCACAACCTCGTATTCTCTTCCTTAATTGGATGAAACATCTTGCTAGCTAAACCATGCAAATACCAGCAATTTGGTTTGTTGCATGGCACACTATTCAACCATGCATAGCCGTACCTTGTGGTTCAAAAATATGCCAAGCCATCTTCCACGCTACCACGTTTTGAATGCATGTCCATTAGTGCACTAATGCACAAGTCGGATTGAATTCAATTTCCATGCAAGTCCGCCGTTTGCCGCCCATCCATCACCACACTTAATAAGTTTTGATCACATCTTTGGCATTCAAGCAGTGGCTTTCTCAATTCTAATTGGATGACCATCTATCTGTCATGCTTATAAAAAGCACAGGGAACAGTTGTAAATGCAGTAAGATCATCCGGGACAAGGAGACTGGTTATCTGCTATAACAATCTGCTTGCTTGTTAGAGTAAATATGCCCAGGAGAAAAGATATGAATCTTTTTCCAAATCATCACTTAAAGCTTTCATTTCCGAAGCAAACCAAATTGATCCATCAAGACCCCAGCCCATGTAAAGTGGGGTGGTAGTGCATCTCGAGCTGCAATAAAACTTTGGTCTTTCGCGTCAAGGAGGACAAAGGAAAACACATGCCATCAACATGCCCTGCAAACCCTTCTCCATGATCTTCATAAAGATGGGCAATCACTCCACAGTCACTGCCAGTTCGGAACTGATGTGACAGATTTTCTCTCAATTGCTTATGGTTATATATCTCACCATTGACAGTACAGCAATAACGGTCTTGTCCATCCAATGATGAAGGTCGCCGACCCAGATGGTCCTGACCTCGTCGATCCTGTTTCTGCTATGAAGACTGGTGCTGCAGCTGGTGCTGATGGCAGCTGGTGCATCCATGGCTGCTGCTGCTGCCGTTGTTGCTGCTGTTGCTGCTGCTGTTAGGTGCCCTGATTCGCCACCGCCGTTGGATTGCTGGGCCGCGGCATGGAGGCCTGTAAGTCGAGAGGGGCCGGTTTGCAGGAGTTTTGTTTATCAGATAATAATCAGCAACATCACAGCCACCCACCGCTGAATTCAAGACCATGACCGCCTGTGTAGGTGCACTCCAACCCATCGGCTGGGAAGAGGGTGGGTTGGGTTTATTGGAGGAGTGAGGTGTTGCAGAAAGATCAAATTGTGGGTGCCATTTGGCAAGAGAAAACTGCTGCTTCGAAGAGGGAGAGAGAGAGCTCCCGATTTGAGACAGCAGCCGAATGGATAATTGCACCACAGCTATTCCCACAAAACCTAAACCCAAAACCCTAATTAACAAACAGATGTCGGTAGAAAAGCCCATACACTTTATAATTTTGTAAGCGTTCGTTTAACTCCGAATTGAGTTCCTTGCGCCCACGTTAGGTATTAGAAGCGAGAGTACATCAAGGAATTTGTAAAAAAATAAATTTTTACTTGTGGAAATCCTGAAAAGTCAACAAAAGTCAACTTGACCGCTAAGAAATTATTTTGGTAATTTCACATAAATTTTGGGACGAGGTTAGCAACAATCATGTCGCATCCATTACCTTGTTTTTGCCCCTTGTGAGAGGACTCTTTCTTTTCCCAAAAAAGCTTCCCTTGAGTGTATAACCCTTCCCCATCCCACAATCATCATCATCCACTTTTTAGTCAGAGGAAATGGTGCGCGAGATGGCAAGGGCGGTGGAGGCGATAAATTATATTTGTATTTCGAGTAACTCTGATTTTGTATTTGACTCGAATGTTAAATAATCGAAAGGCCACAAAGTATTTATGGAAAAATCTTGCATGGTGCGGGCCATTCAATGGTTCGGCCATTGATGGTTGACCATTCAATGGTCCCAGGATTAATTTGTGGTGGCGCGATGAATGTGAACCATTCAATAATCAAACTATTGAATGAGTCAGCACCACCCAAAGTTCACTAGTACTTATTCTTCGCCACGTTTTAAAATAAACTATTTTTCAACCGTTTCGATTTGTTTTTTTGAGAATTTTATTTGAACCCATATGTAACCTCTTTACGCATTTCACTACTACTACACCCATATTATTTTATGAAAACTATCAATATCTCTTTTTAAACCAAATTTACCACCTAAACTACCCTCACAAACCCAATTCAATATGTAAATTTATCTTTACACCCATTTAGAAAATAAAAACCTAAAATCAATGTTATGCAACTCACATTAGGGCATAAAAGGAATCAAATGAATGGTGTTTACCCTGATATGTGAGTGATTGACACAACATAAGTTATAGGTTAGGGATCATGAGCGGTCACCCTTAAGTTAAGTGCGGAACCCAGTTGTGAGAGAGAAACTCGTTTTGAATATTATTCAATGAAAGATCCACGAATATAAAACCACTAAAATGAAGTTTATATAAGTTAAGAAACCACTATGAGTCAAAGAGATAATAAACGGAAATATCAAAATTACCAAAACAACCCCAAAATAGTAAATTGTTGTTTTGACCTCTAAAAACAGAACACCAAAATCCATCGTATGTCACGAGTAAAATGGTAAGTTTGATTCGTCTTGGCATTTAAAAGCAGAAAAGGTATCATGGATCAAAATCGACTTCATAAAACTCGAGAAACACTATTCACCTTAGGTTTATTTGCATTTATCTCCTCTTCGATCTCATCGGTGATCATTCATCACTTACATATTGTAATCTCTTTGTCTAAATATCTATATATCCATATATATGTTCTTTTTCTACTTTGCAAGCCATATGACACAACGTCGGAGCTTGCTAGCTCTCCAAACTCTTTCCCCCTTTTGCCTTTAACTTTTGAATACACTTCCATACACACATGCCATTAATTTGTAAGCTCTCCCCTCTCTCACTCTCCGAGGAAATTCATGTCGTATGTCATAGTAAAGCGGTAAGTTTGATTAGTCTTGGCATTTAGCTTCAGGTATCATGGATCAAAATCCGACTTAAGTAAAAACTTCAGAAACACTATTCAACTGCGGAATTACTATTCACCACGGGTTTAAATTTGCATTTATCTCACTCTTCGATCCTATCATTGATCATTCAAAAAGAGTGATCATTCATCAACACATATTGTGAATCTCTTTGTCTAAAATATCTATATATCCATATATATGTTCTTTTTTTCTGTGCAAAGGCACCCAGCGACACAACGTCTGGGGCTTACACTTGGCTTCTTCATCAATTGTTCTCCTTTTGCCTTTAACTTTTGAATACAACTTCCACCATACACACATGCCATTAATTTGCTAGCTCTCCTCTCTCTCTCTCTCGATGACATTTCGTCATGAGCGTTTTGGATTTTTGTCAAATTACAACTTTCATACACATGCCATTAATTTGCTAACTCTCCCTCTCTCTCTCAAATGACATTTCATCCATGAGCATTTTAGAGGTTTTGTCGAGAATAAAGCGTGAAAAATTACGTGATGGTTAAAGTTTGATTATTGGGTGTGAGTTTATTGATAAATTTTAATTTTATTGTTAAATAATTATGTAATAGGGTGTGTTATACCCGCGTTCCGATTCGGCGTTTTCACCAGCCCGTGGGGTTGACATAAAATAGACTAATAATATCTGTTCTTTACATTTTGTCACCATAAAGGGAAGGAAAAATTAAAAATAAGACAAATCTAAAGTCGTTTCGATACTCGGAGCTTTTCGGTGTTATACTCGTAATCGTATCTCTCAGCGCCAATTCTCACGAGGTATACAGTTCTTCTCATCTTTCTCTCCTTTCGCCGTTTGTTTTCCGATAAAATTTAGCGACGAATAGGAAAGCAGAATTATGTTTATTTTTGATAACTTTTTACATCCCATAGAAATTTCAATTGATTGTCTGTAATAAAAGAATACTTGAATTTGTATCTTCTTTAATTTTGCAAATTTCGTTTCATAATTACGGGTTGTAACCCCTTGATTGATTGTTGATCTTGCGGGAAATTTGAGTAGAATCTCAGTATTTTCCCAATCAGAAGTGGGACATCACTTTGGCGAATTAGCAGGTAGAAATTGGGATTCTTTTATTCGTGTTTAGCTGTGATTGTTGAGTATGCAATTTTAGGTATAAAAAATTAGAAGAGAAATATGATCTGGAAAAAAAAAATACTTTGATCATACTCTAGGTGTTAGTTTGTGTTTTCCCTAATTATGCCCAGTAACTGAATGTTTACCTTATTATGTGATGAATTTAGTTCACTGAGGTTTATCTGACGTAACGTTACAAGCGAGCTTTTCTCCCGTGCTGTTGTGAATGGGTTAATCCTTTGTTTCTACTGAATTATGTGAAATTGTGAACATTGATTTATTTGGTGGTCTACACTTGACAGTAGGAGTTACGTGTGGTCCGCGGTTGATTTTTCTAACATGGTTGGGTAATGATTTTAGAATGGTAAATGGTTGCAGAAAGGAGCATGGAAGAATTCAGCCAAGTGATATTTTGACTTTAACTGCTTTTTGACACTTAGTATATGAGTTATGTTCTTTCAAATTTTTTGATAATCAAGAGTGTGAGATTTTCTACTTTGTAGTATCGATCATTGCTAGCTAGAAATTTGAGACGTGAAGGCTTTGGGTTTTTGTTTTGAAGAAAATACTCAATATTTTTCGCAAGAGGCCATGAGATAGGTTTACCTTTTTGAAACTTCTAGTATACTTTTGGTGGAGTTCTACATGTCTTGTACTGTCCAATGATAGTGATTCTTAAATGTGTGATGCTAGCCTTCTTTTTTACATCTATGCGTTGTCCATATTTATTTCAGTACACTTTGTGTTTTCTGTGGCATATAAAATTAAACATTCTTTATTTATCTACAGGTCTATTTGAAAATTTAGAATTTATCTGGAACAGATGGAACAGTCTCTCACCTCTCTTACATACAAAGGGTTCCATACCTGAAGCAATCACTAAAGCAAAAGAAGCAGAGGAAACTCTTTGTTGTGTATATTTCAGGTTAATGATTCTTCTTTTGGTTTGGTTTTGTATTTAAAAAGTTTGCAATCAGCATACACTTGTTGGAAGATGTTTTCTTTTTCTTGTTTTGTTTTTGCTTGTATTTATCTGCAGAAAATGTGGTGGTGGTTCGTTGAATTAGTTTAGTAGTTCCGAGAGACCTTCATTATTCTACAGGACAGAAGGGGATATTGCTGGAGTTTTTAACTGATTAAAAAATAATAATAAGTTGTTTAATGCATAAGTCAAGTCTTCTCCTAGTTGGACCCCTGGGTCACTGTGTTCATACCGCTTTTACTGAATTTTATAATTTGTTCTGTTTTTCTATCAAAAGAAGAAAGACAGAAAAAGTAGTATGAAAGGATGAGCGAGTGTTGAAGAGAGAAAAAGAAGACAGAGGAAACTTATTTCTCAATGAGCGTAGTTTAATTAGTTTATTACAAGAACAACATACAAAAAAATTAGTTTTATTACAATTATTTCTTGAAGTTAAAACAAGGCTGTTTAACAAGTAAAGGGCTAAGTATTAAGATAAAATTGACATTGCAGTAGTACAGATAACTTTTTCACTAATATCTTCCACACATTCCCATTTTTATATGTAGTATTAGTAATTTTGTTTATGCTGTATTTTGTGCGTTTATAAAGCACCTTCTGTCTTGTCGTGAGTTACAATATCAATGTACTCAACGGCTACACATCATTCAAAAAAATGAATAAACTTGCACATACTACTTTTTCCTTTTCCTTTAGTTTTTATACTTTACAAATATTTGTAATTATTGACTTTGTTATGACATCTAATATGTATATTCATTTGTTTTTGTTTGTGGATCTTGAGAGGGTAAAAATAGCGAGTCTAGTCATTTGGAAAATTCTATATGGAATGATCAAAGTAAGTTTTTGTTCCTTTGCTATCTTGGTTTTCTCTTTCTTTATATATTTGTTTAATTCTTATACTTCTGCTCTGTATCTTATTCTTGTGTTAATGTTTTGCATTCAGGTTGCAGACTTCGGTAGCAAGTACTGCATTTTCATTACATATCCCTGAAGAAAACACTGATGCTGCAATTTTCTGCAATATGTATCCTTTTACATAAAAGCGATAATGCTTATATTCCTTCAAAAGTTGGCCTGCTCTGAGCTATTGCAATTCTTCCTAACTGTTCATGAGAAAATGCTGCATGATAATCTGAATCAACTAGAGGAGAAATACGTCTTTAGCAGTTATGTTGCTCATTGTACCAAAATCTAAAAGAAACATTGTGGTAATTCATTAGGATTCTAGCTGTCTTTTATCTTTATAGGATGATCAAGCAACTGGCCCGTTTCAGCTGTATACTTACTCCCCAACTCCCCAAGCTTTGGGCAGGTGCCACAGACAAGCAGTGTGGGTCATAGTCTCACAGCACCTCAATCAGAGATCTGAAGAACTACTGATATGCTCCATTCTAATCCCAATTTCCACTTTACTATTGAGTCCACCACCTTTTTTCCATGGCTTTTCCTTGGTACTGCACATGATGCTTATTTTACAAATCGAAAAATCCATGGCTTTTCCTGCAGAAAGGAGGAATGAGGAAAATCCATGAGGCGTCAAGAATTGAATTCTAACTTGAAGTCACAGCTATCTATGTTGTGGTTTGAGTAGGTAGTTTAAATTCTGTCAGTTGTTGTTTATTATTTTTCTTTTGTGATAGCTGTTGCTAGTTTTAGTGACTGGTGGAGCTATTCTATGTATGTTGCATACCAATTGGCACAATTGCAATTTTGTAAATTACATGTTTTGTGTATGGCTTGTTATAAGCTCTTCACATTGTTGAAAATCAAAAGAGTCCTATCCTTGCATCGTGTTACAGACCCACCCAGAAATCTGTGCCTTGGCATAACAGCTATTGGGATACAATGGCGTACAACTGGCCAAAATGGTACATTTTGTATGAGATATTTTTAAGAATAATTTACAGAAAGCATAAGCATATTTTAAGAATTTGGTTTTGTCTTTTAGAGGGCTTTCTCAGTGCTGAAGTTCTTTCGTCCAGTTTAGAAGGCATGGTTGGATCTCCATATCCAGGTATAATTTCGTTTGTTTTCTTATTATCAATCATCCTATTTAATTATCCAAATTTACTTTGAGAACACATCAATGAGTGACAAAGATGAGATTGTCTTAAACTTTTTCTCGGACCATGTTGTGCAAATGGCTTTGATCCCGCTTTTTTACAATTTGCTGTAGCGTTAAATGAGGTTTTGAATTTTGTTTTTTATATTTAAGAGTAAATTCATATTGAATGCCAAGTTGGGTATAGGTTTTAAGGAAAAATACCATATTTGCAAGGAAAAATACCAAGTCTAATTAAATGTTTACATGATAAGTGCACAAAAACTTTTATTGTAGTGATCACATGACTAAATAAAAGATATGAGATTACCATATTGTCCTCAAGTTTATTTCTTTGTGAGAATTTTATAAGGCCTTTAGAGCTCGGGGTTAACTTTGAAGGTTTAGGGTTTTAAAAGGTCGGTCAAGGTTTGGGGTTGATCATTTTTTGGGTTTTAGGGTTTAGAATGTCTTGGGAGGAGCTTAGGGCTTAGGGTGTAGGTCTCGGGTTTTGGGCCAAAATCCGGGGAACTAAGCCTACGCCCTAAGCGTTAACGTAATAAAAATTTTCCTAAAAGATTCATACTCATGCTTGTTAGTTACAATTCATTGGGAAGGTTAATGGCTGTAACTTTGTGATGGTAGGGTTGGACATTATTGTCATTTTACCTAGCAAATTAGTTTGACTTTTCAACTAGTGCCTAAACTAAAACTATGGTATTTTAACTTAAGTTATTTGAATTTTGGTATTTAAACTAAAAACTCCTTTTATTTATGCCATGACATATAGTTGTTTTCCCTCCGGCCATCTTCAAAACCAAGATTGGGGTCAGTGTACTACCCTTCCCAACTCAGACTTATTGAGATCAATTAGAATCATATGAAGTAATTTCCATTTTTTCTATACTTCTTTCTAGCCTCTTGTTTGCCACACCCTGCAGACACAACTAGGGATGGGAAAACTAACAAGGAAACAGGTGACCTGACTAGCCCAGGTCAGTCCGGGTTGGCTAGTTTTCACTTTTTGATCGGGTTACAGATCAGGCTGTTCTTTGAACAAATTGATTAGTTTGGCTCGGGTTGTGCATTCCACATAATATAGTTGGAAAATACCTGCTTGAACTGATTTACCATGATATGTCAACATTTTATGAAGTTTGCATGCTGAAGACTTGAACCTGAGACCTGTGAGAGAGGCCGGCTTGTGTGCTTCAGCCTGGACTGCTGCCCAGCTTTGGTTTTTAAGTTAGACCCGCATTGTATTTATTGACTCTAGTGGTGAGTCTTTTTATAACAATAATCTATCTGTAAACACACAACAGTGCATAGTATCATCAGAATCCGACACTGTTCTGACTGCTAGTTACTTTTGAGATTGAACCTAAATAGTATTGGAAACTATATCATGGGATGATGTTTCAAGAGTGAGAAGCTGGCGGCAAAAGGGTCTGAAAAAGAGTCTGGCATAGCTGGGTTGATGCACTAAAGGGAGTTTCTCGAGTCCTCGAAAGGAGATTGCAGGTTGCACATTAATTGCTCATAGTAAAGCAAAAGAGCAGAGGTAGCAAAAACATAATTTGCATATCTAAATGCATTTCTTGATGGGTAAATCTGAAAAGCTAGCTTTGGCATGTGCATTTGCAGTACAAATGTGTGTTGTGTGCCATTAAGAAAGAGATGTCAATTTAGTTTCTCAGTAAAGGATTTGGGAAAAGCGGCAATCCTTGGAATGCAGATTAGCTGAGGATAAACCCAAGATCTGCTCCTTTACACCAGTGGTGGATTAGCTGGAATGTTATCTCTCCCACAATAACCTCCCACCGCTACTGTCTGGGTTGCACACACATCAACGCATGAAATTTTCACAATAAGGGTTACACTTGTATTTAACTTCGTATACATCTATTCCTCTATCTAACTTTCACCTCGTGGATTATGAGCTGGTGCATGTTGCTTTGGCTTAGCTAAGTGAGGTGTAATAGTTATCACATGAGCTTATGCCTTCTTGATCTCAAATTATTGTTTTTAGTTTTAAACACATACAACTTGGTATTTTTGAGCCCAACCAGTCAACCTGCCTGAACCGAAATCAAATGGGTAAGGTAGGCTCGTTTGTCAAGCGTTTAGTCGGTTTCAGGTTCTCTGCAAAATACCAGACCAAATCAGTTCCGCAGCCTGTTAGAGGCCAGACACAGATCTACCAGATTTGTGCCGACCTCGTAGCCACTTTATCATTTAACCTTTTGCAACACATCAACATTATCTCCTTTTGAAATCACTGTTAATGTTTTGAATACACATTAGCTGGGAAGTAGTAGGGATGTCCATTTTGATTTGAGACAATACTCTGCGGTACTCTGCAGCCTTGGCTATATGCTCAGAACCTCACTTGCGTATTTAGAGCTTATGTGACCAATGACCATGCATTTTCTTGCATGGTACAAAACAATGACCAGTATTATCTGATATTCAACTGCCAAGGAAACAACTGCAACTGTATTGAGTGCTGCTCTTGCTTCAAATAAATCCGAACCATCTACTTCTGGGAGGGTTCCTAATACTGTCTCAACTGCTGGAGAAAGTTCCTCAAGTAAAGCTGTTATCTCTGATCAAGGAAGTTCCTCAGGGACAGTTGTTGAATCGCGCCCTTAATTGACACAAAAGTTCAATCTCCAGATGCTATAGATGCTGCCTCTGACACGGTGAAGAAAAAGCCAAGGTCGTGATTGCACAATTGGGGTATATATTTTTACTTGCATTTACTGCCTCATAAGTCATTTGGTATTTGCAAACTTAATTAACTATGACATGATGGACCTGTTTTTATAGCCGACATGAATAGGAGAAAAATAACGATTTAGGATACCAAGACATCTTCAAAGTCTTTTGATGCTAATGGGTTAGAATGTGTCGGGGATGAACAGTCCAGCTCTCCCGCAATTCTGCCCAAGGAGTACAGGGTGTTGCTATGGTAGACCTGAACAAGTCTGGAGGTGATATTGTTTCTCCTGTTGCTGACGGTGGTTATAGTGGCCGGGAAAAAGAACACTGTTAATCATTCAGGTGTCTCAGGAGAAGGTTCACAAGCATTTAGTAATGTAAAAAATGAAGTTGTACAAATTGAAAGGGTGAAGTCGAAGATGATAAGAAGGTTGATACTTTAGGGAATTATGCGGGTCAACAGATCAAGTGATGTTCACTTGAATATCCGATTACCCAATGGTGTCAGCCTGAAACAGAAGTTTTCTATAACAAGCACTATGAGAATGGTTAAAGACTATGTTGAAGAGTGAAAACCAAGGAAGTGGTATTGGCAACTATGATCTAGCAATCCCTTATCCTCACAAGATATTCTGTGACCAAGGTAAATTCTGGATAGTTTGTACCTATCTTTCTGAATGGTAAGAGATAACTATTTGCATTATCTGCTTGGTATGTATGTGGACTGGTGTTGCTTGTGTTCCTTGTATCCTGAAATTATTCTTGTGTAAAATAGATTTTTATCTTCTTTCATGCTGTCCTTCGTTCTCTGGCCTGCTAGACTGTGGGTGTTTCTTCTTGTTTTCATTTTCTATCTGTTGTCCATGTGCCTTGAGCACAATGTAAATGCACATTCGAACTGAGTTAATTTGTGTGATGTGATAATATTTCAATGATTTGGTGTTTATTTCTCCTTTGCCGGTTTGATTATTATGTCTTAATATAAACCATTAGTTTTTATTGTTATATGCAGATTTAAGCAAATCATTATTAGATTTGGGCCTGTTTGATAGACAAGCATTGATAGTGGTTCCACGTCTGAAAGGGACTATTGTAGTTATCTGAGAGAGGGTTATCTGCATTCTCAGACCCAAACAGACCTAGAAATATTGTTAGTTCTTCAGATGGAAACAATGGGGGATATTTTTCGTATGTGAAAAAGATTTTTATCGTTCTTCAATCCCCTCTTTCTTATTTTGGTGGTGGTGCTAGTTCATCAAGTTCGGGACAGCAATCCCAAAATGCCACGATGGGAATATAGTGAGTTTCTGCTCTCTGCTGTGATGCTAAAATGTCTCTTTTACATTCTCTTATTCATCTTGAAATCTTTTTAATTTAATGACTTTTGAGTATGCAGAAATTTAGATGCATTTGTGCCCACCAAAAAATTAAATAAAAGAAACTCAATTTAGTATGGTTGGCTTTTGGTTGAGAAGAGTTGCATCTTGAACGGGGAGGACTCCACCATTTAGCTGATATTTACTAATATAAAGTAGGCGGGGCATAAAATCCTTTAATAGGTCATTAGTCTGTCTTCTCCTTTTATGAACCAATTATGTATAACATCTAACGTTCATAAATTTTATACATGACTATTGTGCTGATAAGTTTTACTGCCCTGATTGCTAGTAAAATGGTGTCACCTGGGGTTCACCACGGCTCCTTTCTTATTGATTTGGGGGGATTGGATTCAGTTTAGTTGGTTTGGCTAGTAAACTGGTGTCATTTAATGCATAACACTTATGAATTGTCTGTTTATGCTACCCAAATGAAGCGTGTTCAATACAGTAGCCTCACCTATACTTGGGAGATTACCATGAGTGCTTTGTAATGCCTTTCTTTCCAAAAGTTAACTTGAAGGAAAAGTAAAATGTAAATGGAGGATGATGAGAGCTTTAATTGAAGTTGCAGAGAGGTTGGCATTGAATTTTCCGTTATACTGACAGTTTTCCTTTCCCATTAGGCCCCAAATCCTACACTTGAATAATGTCCTCAAAACACTTCTACAAGTGGTAAAAGTGAGGGGAAAAAGAGCAGGCAACCCACTGGCATCTGGTTTTGGAAGTAACATTCACACTTTGAAACATGTGAAGATGATGAACGGTTCAGCGATAGAAATGCCTTCTGGAATGGTAATTCTACTCAGTATGGTAGCGACGAGGGATGAAAATAATATCTTCATACACCATACTGGAATTTTAAACTCAACCCTGTGTATTACAGCTGCTTAATTGTCTGCTTTCTGCATCTTACCATGCAGAATGAGTTCGATTTGGAAAATAGAGACATGTAGATAATAAGTAAGTCATAGTATCTGTGATTGTTCGAGTTGTTTATCTTAACGTTTATTTTTTAAATCCTTTGTTTAACGTCCGAGTTGTTTATCGTAACATTTATTTTTTTAAATCCTTTTGTTTAACGTTGAGTTATTTATTATTCGTATAGGAGAGGACTTATGCTGGCTCAACCGGAAAGTCCCATGCAATAATTTTGAACATTGAATGACTGATACTCGCCATGGTTTCGGCAATTGGGAGTTTCATGAGTTTAAATCAGAAAATTCTTCAGTGCGTAGTATGGAATGCTCTACGAGGCATTGGATGGTGTGGATTGGTTTGGATGATGTGATTATGGTCAAAGTATTAAATGCTCGTAGTATTCCATACTACGAGTATGAAAAGTTAGACCCGTCGGTCGCACAGCATACCAATTGAGGACACAGGACTTGTCTACACCGTGTGTGCTACTGTGTGGCGTTACCCAAACTAACAACTGCACTGTCACGCATGGATTCGTTTGGAGTAGCAAGTCACCGTGGCGTACCCGGCGTAAGGTCGAGTCAAACTAACAACCCACTGTCACGCATGGATTTGTTTGGAGTATTGTCACCGTGGTGTACCGGTGTAGGTTAAGTCAAGTCTCTCGAATTGAGGGAGAGCCCCACCTTCTAGGGGGTTAATTTGGAGTAATATTTTTACACGAGGCAAAAATTACTCCAAAAAGTTCTCTGAATTACACACAGTAGCTTTAATTTTACAGTAATCATACATAGCAGAAGATAGGGTGCACCATTGAAGAGGCATCAGTAAAAACCTTGGCGGGGATTTCAATCCGGTTGAGAAAGAGCGCCACACACCAAAATTACAAGGAGATCTACAATCATGTAAGCTCCTCAAACCAAACTAAGTCTATGCGGAATGCGAAAGTTGGCACCCAAAATAATCATTACCAATTTGATATATATATGTATAAAATAAAAAGATGGAGAAGTACCTTTCCAAAGAAGATTAATATATATGCCTATCTAGGTCGCGAGGCACACTTGATATCCACATTGTTCATGTCCCTTGAAGATCATCTGGTCGATCTGAAAAGCGAAAAATAAGCAAATTAAACAAATATGACGATGCATAGCAGCTGTAATTGATACATATATACATAAATGTGCAAATAAGATAGATAGAGGAGCTCAATTACCAATTCTCATGTCTGATGTTTGGGATGTGAGAAATCTTGGGCCATTCTCACTCTCCACTGCCTTGTTCACGACGCGCAGAAAGGCTCGGACAATCCTCAATGATAAGCTCCTGCGGCGGTGTTTTGCAGAGGAAGTCTGGCAGTGTTTTCATGCGACAGCATTCAACAAATTTTAAGGAGGAAGGCATGGCATGATTGAAACTTCAGACCCTTCCACGCCTACTTCCCGTCTTCCAACGTATCCATGTTGGCAATTCGACTTCTTTCAACTTGGCATTTCCTTCAAATAGAAAGATGATTCTTAAGCAAGTTACCAAAATGCATGACCATGGTTTATGACTTAGTGCAATCTCTCACCAGAAGCGAATGTTTGATCATCAGCGATAAAGGGTGTTGGCAATGAAATAGAGGTTTGGGCGAAAAGGTTCGCCATTTGACCTTAAGGTCAGAAACATGGTTGTGGTTGCTTGAAAAACTACACTGATAGCATGGGAAAGTTGATTAGCAAGAGCGGCTTTATGTTCGAGAATGTAATATGCTGGAGTACTTGCCAAAGGATTGGAGATTAAAAAAATTGAAAACAATTGATGTGTAATGTCTTTGTGGCTTGTGGTGACGAGGAGGACAAAGTAGCGTTACAAGCGGGAGGCCGTGATAGTCTTGAACCTCGATAAATTTGAAGGGGTGGATTCAGCGGTACAAACCGTTAGTCCAAAGTCGGCTTAGTTTGACGGAAAAAGCAACTAGAAGAACGAGGACCTTCTCGGCCATTTCTCACACCATTTTAGACCGAGGTGAGGTTTCTAATTATCACCAATGGATTCCTCTCGTTGAGTAGATGAATTTTCATATGTCGTTTGCTTGATTTGGTTGAGTTTTTGATGTAAATCGGAAAAACCCACCGTCAGCGCAGCCTTTCGAGGAAGTTCCGGCCACTTTTCAAGCTTGTACGACCAAACCAAAGGTACACCGTATTCTACTCCTCTCTAGCTTCATTTTGGTATAAAGAACGTGAGAAATTTGGCCAAGAAATGAAGAAGTTATGGAGATTTGAATTTCTCCAAAAAGCGGGGCCAAAATTTCTGCGGCGGCGCGTGCGAGAGGAGTGCGGCGGTGGCAGTCGCTGGCGTCGGCAAGCGATCCAACGGCGGGTGACGTCGGCAATTGGTCCAGGCAGAGCATGATGTGACAACGCGGTCCAGGCCGGTAAGCCGCGTCGTCTTGTCGATTTTAACCGATCGTTGACCCGGCGCGTGGGCAGAGAGGGCTCGTGGGATACTATTTTTCAATTCGTCAGCGAGCCGACTAGTGACGACGCGTACTACTCTGGGCGTTATGTATGGTATTTTTACGGTGTTTCGGACCTGCGTATTGAGCAAACAAGGGATATGGTTAATTAATTAGTTAGTAACCTTTATGATGTAATAATTGTGAGTGATATCTCATATAGGTGAGACTTATCAGAGGACTGCGTGGCTACTAGGCAGAACTCTGACTAAAACTGCCAGGTGTTGAGTGGGTCTTTGTTTGATAAAATATATTATTATGGTTTCAATGCTTTCTTTAATATGTTAGCATGTTTCTTATCATATGCGAATGTTGAGGTAGAACATTCGTGATATACTGCCATATATTTCTATCTTTTGTTGCTCATGAGTAGATGTATAACACCGGAGTATCGTGCTAGATCCTATAGCCGAGGACTAGCCTTGATGTTTGGAGTTGTCACTGTCAGTGCATCGCAACTTTGGATCCATTGTAGGTACTAGCCTGTTCTGGGTTGCACTAGGCAACTCGAACTTGTGTGAAAGCACTTTGTGCACAACGATTAGCGTTAGACTTGCGTCATTGTGAAGTACTCATTTCTTAGATACCTAACTTCCTGCGTAGCTTATCTACTTGGGCTTGTGTGTTTACATATAGATGGCATTCGGTTTAAATTTTGGGGAATCGTATTATTGTTATAGTATTTTAAGGATCATACCAGGGGAGTATGACGTATTTTAAAAACTATATGTTTTCAGTGAGGAGATAGTATGCTATTGAAAACAAAGGTTTTATCAAACTTTGCTTTTGACCCACTCACCTTTTTATATTTTCGCCCCTCCGAGGACTTAGGCGGATTCGATTACTAGTGACACGAGGAGGGCTTACTTGAGCACATGGTTGGCGGTTACGGCCTCTCTCAGAATTATGTAAGATTGCTCTACTTTTAGTTAACTTACACTTATCCATCTCACGAGGATGTGAATGTTTTTTTAATTACAGGCACTTTTCACTATGCTCACATTTTGTGATGTACTGTAAAAATGTGTTTACCCTTCACCGCACTTCTACTTGCTTCCAACTCTTTATCTATTCACTTTTTCCTTTTACTTACGTAATTGGCTTTCGTCGCTTAACACATGTGTTGACACTTCCGGAGCACACAGCGTGTCGGGATCGGGATAATGTCAATTCCATGAAGAATTTGAAATACAAAATTATTGAAAAACCTCCAAGTAGAAAGCAATACCCACTAGCCGATCCAAGAGTGTCGGTTTGGCAATCAAAGGAGTAGCACAAGCGTTCATATGAATTAGATTATAAAGTTCCGAAATTTTCAAATTAATTTTTTATACAACAGAATATTTACACTAAGGGAATTAAATGAATGAATTGGTTCCAAACTTGTCATTTTCGAGATTTGAATCACAAAACCGACTTACAAGGAGGGAAGAGAGTAGAAAATGGGAGGAAACCAAAAAACCTAAGTGGGGTTGAATTAATTTAAACTTTTTATTAATACAAGACCGATGTTTTGTTTATTAATAGATGTGATTATCCATCTCAATGCATCCACGAGGATCTTTTTAATTGATGTGTGGCGATTTAGATGGCTTTGCCTTTATCGGATGGTGCGGAATATGATATTTAGGTGATAAGAATAGCATTACTCAAATAAAGTGAAAGTATGACCAATCCATGCACATGCTTGTTTACGTATCCAACTACTTTTTTTTATTAGAGGTATTAAGCCAATTTTCCCCTGAACTTGCAAGACATTGCTAATGTCACATAAATTTCTATTTTATCCAATTACCTCCACTAAACTTTTATAGTTATGCGTCTCATATTATTAGATTTTTAATTGTCTATCAAAATTTAGTCCATCTTAGTCAAGTGTTGTGTCCATGTGAAACATCGAGGGTAAACAAGTCATTTGCCCTCACCCCAAGAGATAGATGAAATGGACGAAAAGTAGAATTGATTGCGGGTATAGGTGTTAGTGAGAGACAAAATGACTTTTCTATCTGTGAAGTCTTTCCCATAGACAACACGTGACAAGGATGGGAAAAATGTTGGATAAAAAATTCAAAAATCTAACGGTTAAAGAAGATTTGATTTGATATACTAGTTCGATTTGTGATAATTAAAGGAGGGAAAGGTAGAATTGGTTGCGGTGTTGGGTGTTAGTGAGACAAAATGACTTGTTTACCCTTAAAGTTTTCACGTGGACTTCACAAGGATGGAAGAAATGTTGGATGGACAATTCAAAAATCTAACATTGAAATTTCGCCTAATTATAAAAATTTCATAATGATAATTAGCTAAGATAAAGGTTAATGGAAGAAAATTAAGAGAGTGCCTTGAGGCCTGGTTTGACAACTCGGACTAACTATTTGGAAGAGATGGGATAACTTGTACTTCTGAGATGATGCTGACTAAATTAATTGAGCGTTTGTAGTATCAAACTAGCAGTCGTATCATTTAGGTATGTTTGGTATTATCTTGGATAAGAGGTTTTATTTGTTATTATTTAAAAAAAAATGATGATAAATGAAAAGAAGTACTAGCAGAATCCTTGTTTGTTTGTTGAAGTTTTCTCGTATTTATATCTAATGAAAACCACACAAATGCATAAAGAATGATTGATAAATGAAACTGGTGAAATATGTTACAATTCACTAAGATACTATTACCTAAATCAAAATTGAAAACCACAATCACTAATTATAAAACTAGTGATTCTATTACAAAAGAATGTATTACATTCATATTGACATCGATGTGATTGTGTAAATCCTAAGATACTATTGTAAATCATTGATTCCATTCTATTAGGTATGTACTTACTTAGAGATCAAGTTTATCTATCCTTGTGGTTTACTATAAAAATAAATACCTTTGTCATGTGGAAAATCATATCACAATTTCCCTCAACCCTATTCTCTCTATTTTCTCTCTGTGCCTTGAGGCTTCCCCTCTCCATGTTCTTAACCGCTTCAATAAGCCAATGACGCAACCAAACAACTACTTTCTGATCCCGAAAGGCGTTACGCTATAGATTGATCCACAATCATCATCACACGCAATCCAAGTACTTCTAAAACATAACCCGATTTCAATATTTTTCGACCTTGATTTTACCAGACCTTCACCTGGTAAATGAACCCAATTTTATGCTTCTTGTTTGGGCCTGAGAGGCTCCAAACTTAGTCCACCCAAGTGTTTTGGGCTATGATTTTCACACCCAGTAGACCTACGTTCATCTACTGTTTGTGTTATATATTATTTTTAATTTTCTATATATTGCGTTTGCTATGAAGTACCCATAGACTTAAGAGTTCATAAATTAATTTGAAGTTTTAAGATAACAGAAAGTGCCGTAAGCCAGAAGTTTCCTTAAAAATAAAAAACCCATGGAATCCTCGAGTTTTCATGTAAATTTAAACCAAATCATGTCTAATAGAACAGATATTTCTACTCCATGTCTATGAAATAGTTTTTGAAGTACTAACCACAATCTTGTTCCTTTATTACGTGACATGTCGAATTTGAACAAACTTGACTTTATCGCTCTGGAAGTCTCTGGAATGAACTTACCCAAGTGGGTTCAAGATGTGAAGCTCCATCTCACTAAGAGTCTTGAGCTCGTGGAGATTGAGATGGATAACAACCCGGTGGGTGAAGGCGACAAAGCAAATGCCATGATCTTCATCCCAGGAACATATGCACGATCCCGCTGAGGCCAAATTACCTTGTTGAAGGAGAGGATCCCGAGAGCTTTATAGCTCGCTACCGGAAGAAGCGCTTTGATCATTAAAGGGAAATATCTTCTTTACACACGAAGCAGAACCACATTGGCATCATTTATGCTTCCAAGACTTAAAGTTTGTGAATGAGTACAACTACCGAAATTTGTCGAATCAGATCATGTAGTTTTGCAAAGACTTGACTAAGCGAGGATCTCATGGAAGACTTATTCAACTTTTCCATGCCACCAATATCTGCGGCAACAATATAGGGCACATAAATTCACCAAATTTACAATTTGATCTTTGTCTTACACTTGCTAATATAGTTATGATACTATTGTAAATCTAGTGATTCTATTATATTATGCATGTACTTACTTGGAGATCAAATTTATACTATAACTTTGTGGTTTCTTATAAATAAAAGCGTGGCAGCAAGAGGGAGTATATTACGATTTTCATGGCCCCTTATTTATCTTTATTTTCTACGATGCCTTGTAAATCTTCTCTTTTTCTTATTCTTAACCCTTTAGTAAATAGGCTACAACATAATCCATTATTTACACCAATAAACAAAAAAAATCCAACAAAAAAATGGAGAAAAAGAACCCAGTCAGTCGCACTCTTGAAACCACCGCCACCTTTGCCCTTCCCTCTCTTCCTCCTCCTCTGTGTCTTTTCGATTCCCAAAACTTCTCCTTTCTCTCCTCCACGCCGTCTCTGCTCAACCCAAATCCATCGTTCCTCGTTACAAGCTTCACCCACTCTCCCTTAGTTGTCCACATGGACGCGCCAGCATCGGAGCAAAAGCCATCCTTCCAGGTTCGCTGAAATTCATCAACTTTATTGTTTTCGATTTTAACGTTTGATTAATTCTGTGGTTTTTTTTATTAATGGGTTGTAATCTGATTCTTCAATTGATTTGGATTTTCTTATGGGTTTTATTAATAGTAGAATCCCAACAGAAAGCTCCAGCGCAGAGGAGACGTCGGCGTCGGATATGGGGACTAAAATCGGATTCGTCCGATATGTTGGCAGCCATTTCCGGCGAACAGTAAATAGGATTGGTCTTGGTCTGCAATGGTGAAAATAGAGACCAAAAAGTTGCAGCGAGGATTTTGTAAATGGAGCACAAGAGCAGATGGCGAGAGAGGACGGGTGCGAGCGGTATAAAATAGGTGGGGTCAGATTATTTAATCTGGTGACTATTTAATACATACGGACACCAAACACTTGACTCTATATTATTAGTCTAAGGTGCTTTATACGACGTACCAAACGAGACCTAAGAGTTCAGGAGCAAATCAACGAATGCTTTTTTTTATTAATACATGAGACATTTATCAATCTTTATGTTCTCGTGGACAACACAAGCTTTGATACTACGAAGAAAGTTGAGGTTCTACTATAAAATCAAAGGTAAATTCATATTAGATACCAAGTTGGGTATAGGTTTTAAGGAAAAATACCATATTTAAGGAAAAATACCAAGTCTAATTAAATGTTTTATGATAAGTCACAAACTTTATTGCAAGTGATCCTATGATTAAATAAAAGATATGAGAGATTACCATATTGTCCTCAAGTTTATTTCTTTTAGCATTTTATAAGGTCTTTAGAACTTGGGGTTAACTTTGAGGGTTTATGGTTTTAAAAGGTCAATCAAGGTTTGGGGTTGATCATTTTGGGTTTAGGGTTTTAGAATGTCCTTGGGAGGAGCTTAGGGCTTAGGGTGTAGGTCTTGGGTTTTGGGCGAAGCCCAAAATCCGAGAACTAGACCCTACGCCCTAAACGATTAACGTAATAAAAAAAATTTTCTTCTAAAAAAATTCGTACTCATGCTTGTTAGTTACAATTCATTGGAAAAGTTAATGGCTATGACTTTGTGATGGTAGGGTTGGACATTATTATCATTTTAACTAGCAAATTAGTTTGACTTTTCAACTAATACTTAAACTAAAAATATGGTATTTTAACTTAAAGTTATTTTGAATTTGGTATTTAAACTAAAAACTCCCTAAAATCAATTTGTAATATGTGAAGTACTCCATCAACTTAGAGCATCTCCAAAGGAGTTAGTGAATTTTTTCTTTAAAAGTGTCATTTGCTAACCCATTTGACACTTATATGTTACTAAAAAATTTGTCACTCAAACCCACTCTTTAATCAACTCTTCAAAATTTCTCTTTCACTTTAAAATATTAATGTTTTAACTTCATCTTTTCTAGTGGTGCTCAAATTTTATTTTCAAACTCTTTACTAAACAATATTTTTGTATAAAATATATTACGGGACCCAATTTGTTAATTTGAATATGTAACAATTGACCTTGTAAATATACAAGGTCAATTGCTAATTTTTTAATTTTCTAATCGGGTTGCTACTTTAGTTGGAAATGCGTTTTTTTGTACGTGGCATAGCAAATCTAACTATGCTATCCTATTGTTATCTCTTTTTAAGATGCTCTTATAAGCACATACAACATCCTTTATTTATGTGAAGTGGGATTCATACTTTCCACGCTCAAAGGCGAACTAACTAGTTCCATTGATGGCATGGATAGATGGAAATGGACTTTTTAATGTATGGGGGAAAATCTGATCTATGCCTCTCGACTCGATTAGGTTTCTTGATTGAATTGAAAATTAACAACAAAAACCGTTAGGTTTCTTGATTGACTTGAAAAATAAAAACAAAAACCATTAGGTGTGTGTCATATGATATCTAACGCTTGCATGGCACAACTCTCAAGTTCCCAACCTCTACATAACTGACGAGAACAAAGGAACATGTAATATCACGTCCCACTTTCTGTGAATACCCTATGCTTCATCTTCCCTTTTTTTTATTTTTTATTATATGATATATCTTCTTTAGTTAATTTTTCTTTTATCGAACTTCTTCAGTTAACTAAAAGGAAAACAATTAGGGGTCGTTTGATAATAGTTTCATTTTTAGTTTTTAGTATTTGTTTTTATTTTGAAAACTAAACCTTGTTTGATAATTACTTACAATTTTAAAAATAATAAAAATTGAAACCTAAAAACCACAAAACTAAAACATACTTTATTGAGTATTCAAAATTTGGCTTTCAATTTTCAATATTTTTTAGTACTAAATTAGTTACCATTATCAAACAATGTTGGCTATTGAAGAAGTTACCATTATCAAACAATATTTTTTAATACTAAAGTAGTTACCATGGTCAAGTGGAATTAACGATGGATACATTGCCGGCAATGTTGGCTATTGAAGAAGTTAGTAAGAATCATAGGCAAAAGGAAATTGGATAAAGCAAAGGAAACCTCCTCATAGCAGAAGATTATCAGAAAAACAAGCACCACATGCGTGAGCCACATAGTAGTCATAAGCACCAAAATTTCAAAAAGTTTGGAAATCGCAAAAAGAACAAGTTCAAAGGAAAGGAGAGTACATGTTTCTACTGTGGAGAGACTGATCACTTTAGGTATAAGTTCCCCAAACGACGCAAGAACAACAAAAATCCTAAAGAGCTGATTTTGATTGTCTCCGAAGCACTGATTACTGAAGATCAAGAACAATGGTGGATAGACTCAGCAACAACTCGTCATGTGTGTAAGGACAAAATTTCTTTATCAACTTGAAGAAGAAGGTACTAGGAGAACATCGTCTCTACATGGGCAACAATACTTATGCCAATGTTTTAGGTGAAGGAGATTGCAAGATTAACAACACACAAGTCTACCATTTGAGACATGGTTCATGAATGGTGCTGTCACTATTGGGAAAAAAGGTTTTACTTATGTAAGAGGAATAAGAGTCGATGATATGTACTCAGTTTCTATAAATAAAAGTTTTTATTCCGAGTATGTTTTTGTCTCTACTGTTCAAAATTTGTCATACTTATGGCATCTACATTTAGGCCATATAAATAAGAATAAAATGATACGCATGAGTAAAAATGGAATGTTGCCTCAAGTAAATGCACAAGATTTTGATACATGTGAATCATGTATTAAAGGAAAAATGTCTAGAAAATCATTTTCTAAACATTGAACTTCAAATAATTTACCTAAGGTAGTGCATGTGGACCTATGAGGATTAAAACACATAGAGGAATAGAATATTTTATGACTTTCATTGACGATTATTCCCGATATGGATATGCCTACTTCTTGAAACACAAGTCCGATGCCTTGGAAAAATTTAAAGAATTTAAGGCAGAAGTAGAGAAACAATTTGGAAGATCCATAAAGACTCTCAATAGTGATAGAGGTGGTGAATTTGAAGCCTTTGATGATTTATGTAAAGAGAATGGTATAAGACATAATTATACTGTGCCTTATACACAACAACAGAATTGCAGAAAGAAGGAATCGAACTCTCATGGATATGATGCGATCTATAATGTCTTATACTGACTTACCTCTTCATTTTTGGGGTGAGGATTGAAGGGAGTGATTGTGGATTAACCGAGTTCATTAAGCAACATCATTAAGCATGCATTTAACAATTAAAGGCGGAAACATGCTTCTATGCACTTAAAACAAAACTTTACCCAAGAAAATTCAAAGCCTAGTAGATATGGTGAACCATGACTAAAATCAAAACAATTTTGAGTTGAGGAAATCTTATACCTTTGTAGATTCCTCTTTGCCTAAGCAAAGGCTAATCACCCATGGAGAGGGCCTTCATTCCTTGCTTGGATGATGATGGATGAATCGGATTCTCCAAGTTCCCAAAGTAGGGAACCTCTAAGTCTCCACACCAAGGAGAGCCTTGATGAGAAGATGAGTGCCCTAGAAGAAGAGAGATTGCTAGCTATTTTCCTCTAGGGAGCCGGCCTCTTTGAGAGAAGAGAGCATTTTCATGCTCAACCATTCTCCCAAAAGAAAACCTCTAAGTATGAAATGTTATAAAGTTTCCTTTATAACCTTTTTTCACAATGTAGTGGCAAACTTGCAATTAAAGCAAGTTTGCTACACATACACCAATTGGCCGGCCATGTGGGTTCATTGGGCTCTTTGGGCCCTAATGTATTATTAGTCATTAAGTTGTCATACAACTTAAGTCAATGGGCTTGACGTTCAAAGCCCATTGGGCCTTGAAGCCCAAAACTAACCCGAGGTCTATAACAAACTTATTCGTTTGATTAATTAACATATTAATTAATCCTTGCCATAAATAATTAAACCATTTAATTATTCTTACTCATCTCCGTTGTTTCATCAAACTCTACCTTACTCGGTGTACGATCCATTAGGTTCCTTTTAGCGAGGCAGTGGAGGATTAGAACTCTTTCAAATCAATTCTGAATTGAAACATACTTTCAATTCTCCCTTAAGTGATTATACACTTATAGGGCATCCACAAACCATGAGTGACACCTAGCAGTATGTCATGGCTACCCAAGCTAATCAGAAGAGGTGGATAACCTATTCAGTTAGGATTGCAATGCAATACGGTCTTTCTCTAATACAATACTCTCGGCCACATTGTTTGGTTTGATAGTTTATTCATGTCTACTATCCAATGTGATTCCAATACTTATATGATTACATTGAATATGATTTGGAACAACTTCCTAAATCTTATTCATACTCTGGCCAGAGATTCTTAATCATATCATGGAGTATTCTCCCTCAAACAGTTTGAAGGTTAGAGATCCCTTGTTGCGCATTCACTTGCCTCCATGGCTAAGTAGCTTAACCCCAACTATGCCGTGGACACCCTCGGATGGGGTGACTTTGACATAATCAAAGATCAAGGACCTCACCACAAGACAACTGTGATGCCTCAGGTCAAAGGACTAATTTGCATTATCCCAACTATGAGTTCTCATGTGACATGATCATGAAAACTCATCGTTGATCGTGTTCAGTGGACTCATTCTATATTGAGCACCTACATGCTTGTCTTGGTGTCAGTTACACCAATGACTCGAGACTAGTCACTCTCCCTAAGAGAAGACATAACATGTACTGATCTTAACGGACTGTCAATGCCCAATTGGCAATCCTATGATCAGGAACGTTTAGGATATGTCTATGAACGAGAATGGTCTCATGAACCTAACTTGTTTAGATTACATTCTCATAAGCACATATTCCTTGGACTTATTGTTTAAGCATATAACATTTATATGAGACTACTTTAAACAACAATCTTTGCCCTTTATATTAAACTATATTAGTTTAACATTTGAAATGTCCGTAAAGTATCATCATATGATTGGTTTTAGGGCACATTTCCAACAAGGATGACACACCCCACCCTCGATACCCACGTGGATACCGAGTGCGAGCGTGCTGGCCGACACTCGTAAGTGACGAAGCCATTAAATGCATGACAACACTTAGTGTAACCAAAATTAAATTGTATTAAAGTTACAAAACTCAATGTCAATATGCATATGGTTCAGAGCGTACTAATTTTGAAACAGCGGAAAACAAATAATAAACTGAGTTCCTAGAATCTCTATCTATAACAGGGATGGATATTATTATAGAAATTGAAAGAAAGATAGACCCCTACATGGTCGGGATGGATAATCAGAGCTGCCACGCAAAATCCTCGACTGCGCCGGATGCACTATCACTATGTCCTGAAAGGGGCGCAAAACAAAAGTGTGAGTGGACAAAAATCAAAGTTTTCGCAAACCATTCTCTTTTCAACATATTAACCCCCTGTTTGAAAAACAGTAATAATCGTAGAAATATACTATCATAGTATAGTTCAAAAGATACTTTAAACGTATACTGAAACATATCAAAAGATATAATACTCGTAAGTCACAGTTCATAATTCCCATAATATAGCAAGGGAAAACCAACACAGGGTATATGCGCGATCACCCATGTACGGGTTGAGGAACAGCCTCTCAATCACCGTACAAGCACTTTACGTTATCCATTAATTTGTACTCCTAGTACCACACACATGTAAGCACTTGCGCCGCAGCGCGTCACACCCGAGTCCTTACGTAGTGGAGCCTTTTCCCCATAAACAACAATAAACGTAAGACAAGCTTGCACTAAGGTATTTACCGGACAATACCCCTGGAGTACAGTGCGTGTGACCCAAACATGTGAGACTTGTCCTATGGCCATGAGAACGGTACTACAACGTAGTGAAAGCATACCAAGTGTGTTTGAAAACATACATACATACTCATGTGTATAGATATAGGAGCCAAAATCCCATTCATAATTCCCAAATATCAAGTATTGCATAAATAAATATTTCCCTCAAAACCATATAATAAAATATCATTTAATATTTATGCAAAAGTGTCACATCCCGATCCCGGACGAGCCAGGTGTCGAGAGGTGATGGCC